>JANHFT010007305.1:191239-205492 GCA_032467955.1 Pseudoxenodon macrops
TAATCAGTGGAACAACTTGCCTCCAGAAGTTGTGAATGCTCCAACACTGGACGTTTTTAAGAAGATGTTGGATAACTATTTGTCTGTAGGGTTTCCTGCCTAGGCAGTGAGTTGGACTAGAAGACCTTCAAGGTCTCGTCCAACTCTGTTATTCTATTCTATTCTAAAAAGGTCCTCCATCCTCAATGGAACTCAGTGTTCCCATTAGCCTGGATGGAAACACTTCTCTGACATGAATCCAGCTTCCACAACGATCAGATTATCCAAGCATTTTTCAAAAAGCACGCAGAGCATGGCTTATGGAATACTTTCCAATCTCTTAATGATAGATCTACTCTGGGTCAGAGGACTAAGAAAGGAAAAGGAGTGGGCTTCAAATGGTAAAGCTGGCAGCAGTCCAAGCTGCTGCCCAATTCTTTTTCCTAGCACGATACATTGTGGGGGGTGGGATAGGGAGATTGTGCAATTGTTTTCTCTGCAGCCCCGGTTGGGTATGATCCATTTTCAAACTGGATTTTGGTTTTGCCAGCTTCTCCTCCACATCAAATTTGGTCTCATATTCTGTTTCCAAAGAGTTTTCTGCTGCTAGAGAAACAAGTGGGCACATGAACTGGCAGATGGATGGAGTGAATAGCCATGGAACAAAACTACTTTCAACTTTTGGTAAGATTGGGAAGAGTAAAAATGATGTGATATTCAGCCAGTGGGCCGAAATCTCTTTAAAATGTTTGGAAGAGTCCTGTACAGTTAATCTAGTTTGTGCCAGCCCATTGTTGTTTTCCACACTCACTATGAGAACAGATATGGCTTTTATATATCTTAAACCACATGTTCAACTACAACTCTTTTCCAATGGGGATACTTTCAGATGTTCTGGATGATATCGACCCTCATTTCCTAAGATTTTAACACAATGCTAAAATATTCAAATATTCACCAAATATACAGAACATTTGCAACGATTGAATCAGAGATGGGTTCTACTTAACTTCCTTACCGGCTCGTGGTTACGCTGGAAGTGTGCATTTTACACACGCATGCTTGCTATGTTCACGCGCCCCCAACACTCCCAGGTTAAAATTGTCTGTGCATGCGCAGGAGGCTTTGCGTATGTGCAAAGGGTTATTTTCTATTACATTTCACTCCAGTGGATAGATTTTAAACCGGAGGATCAGTTCGGGGACGTGTCCAGCTGGCCATCGCTGCCAGTTTGGTGAGCGTGGGAGAATTCCCACTACCGGTTCTAGCAAACTGGTTCGAACCGGCAGGAACCCACCTCTGGATTGGATGTTCTCAGAAACAAGGCTGCCTGACAAAAACAATGATGCTTTCATGCATGACAGTTTAAAATATTATTAACTGAATTACATGCTGGATAAAGCAGCTGCACTTTTTAAAAAATCGCTCCAACGTTTTTGATGTTATTACTTGAGGCCACTGAAAAATGAATAATGATCATAACACCAGAAGGAATGTTTAGAAAGTTATCTGAAGGGAAAGGAAAGTGCACTTAAAGACAAGCTTTGCCTGTTATCTGCTACTAACTACTGTACTGCCAAGCAAGAGCAATGTGGAAAAATTAATTATTAGTGCTGCAAAGTATTAGAATTGCAAACGTAATAGAAAAACAAATTGCTTTGCTCACTTACATCTTTTTTTCAATGGGGAATGATTAGGTTATACATGAGCCAAACCAAATGTTGGCTGCATTCCTGATCACTATTAGAAAGTAACCCTGAGTTGCCATTAATCTAGCAAGAGAAGGGGGTAGATCAGGGGTGGGTTGTGGATTGCTTTGTTGTTTTGCAGTTTGCTCAGGGTCGCGCCTTGCACGCGTGTGTAAAGCATGCGTAGAATCAAAATCCAAAATGGCGGTGCCCACGGAGATACTGAGGGAACCAGCTCTGTGACGTCATCACTGAGTTGCTACCAGTTCTAAAGAACTGGTTAGAACCGGTAGGAACCCATTTCTGAGGTAGAATGATGATTATGATGATGATGATGAGAAAGAGGAGGGGAGAGGGAGAGGGAGAATAGATAGCTAGGGAGCTAGAAAGCTAGGGGGGAGAGAGAGAGAGGGAGGGAGGGAAAGAGGATAATTTAATCAACCAACAAATACCATGCACGTATGGGGAAAAAGGATAGTGGAATAAGTATTGTAAAACTGCAAATTTCTACAAAGCTTAGGATGTGGATTACAAACTTCCCCACTCTCAATGAAACTTCATTTTTCCCCAATTGTTTAAAAAGTTGTGATCTTTACAGCATGGAAGATCTGCTTGATTAGGGGTGGGGTGATATCTTGTGAAATTTCAAAGACCGAAGTTACTGACTAACATTTTATAAGTTTTTGTTCTTCTCTGACAAGGAGAAGACATTTCATAAACTTCAGTCAAAGCTTCATAAATACCAGCCACGTTTCAGCACTTAGTCTGAAAGTCTCGTGGCTATCTTGATCTGTCCTGGTTTTGCTGACAAATTAGTAAGCCTGTCATAGTGAATTTTCACAAGGTAATGCCAAGCCACTCCCATACTGTTGTCACAGAAAAATAAATGTAGTCTTCGAAGATCACACCTGACCTAAGCTACATTTTTCACTTTGATCTGGTAAAATTCCCAGAGAAGAATGAGACAGGTTGTTCAGTTCTGCACGGGCAACTATCTGTATTAATGCCCAGTTCAGTTCCTACATGCTACTATTGGAACATGTAGAAGTCTGTGCCAAATGAAGACGCTCTGTGCAAATATAGCAAGCTAATTTTGCAACAGCACAACCATTCAAAGAGCAGAGTCTGGAGGAGCAGAGAAAGGGGAGGGGTGTTTCTCCAATACCACCAAACATACAAAACCCAAATCTGAGCTCGTGACAGGTGCAAGTCGTTAGGTTTTCAGCAGCAATTAAACTGCAGCTGTTCATTTGTGCCTGGAATACAACTGGATGCTCTGGAAGGTGCACACTGGACCCTCAGAAAGGCATGCTCCTCCCCCTTTAAAGGAAAAAAAACTAAAGAGGATCCAGGGAAACCTGCAGTATATACAAAATGGGCATTTGGAATAACTACTCAGAAATTTAACAGGATCAGATGCATACTGTGCATTATTTTCACTGTAGCCTTGGCATAAGAACTCTTGCTTGACACATCTTTCACTGCCTAGACAAATCCTACTGTTGGGCTGTGCAAATGAATCTTTTCTTTGTGACTGTCCCATGGTCACCCAGCTGGCTTTATCCCTAAGGTGGACTAGAACCCATGGTCTCCCAGTTTCTAGGCTGGTGCCTTAACCACTTCTCCAAATTGACTCTTATTACTATCACCAAATTTAAGAGGCACGATTCCAGTTATGTCTCTATAGGTGTTGTGGCCTTTTGGCCACTGGCCCCTCAGCAATATAGATACACACACACACACACACACACACACACACACATATACATATATACATACATATATACACAGAGAGACAGACACACATGGACCAGGAGTGGGTTCTGGATATTTTTGCTGCCAGTATGCTCAGGGTCACGCCGCATGTGTGCGCGCAGCAAAAAAAATAGATTCTGCGCATATGCAGAAGCAAAATTCAAGATGGCGGCCTCCACAGAGACAACGAGGGAACTGGCTCCATGACATCATTGCTAAGCGACTAACGGCTCTAAAGAACCGGTTAGAACTGATAGGAACCCACCTCTGACGCAGACACACAAACAGAAACACACACACACACATAAACATATATTTGCGGTCAAATCCATTAGTTAAGTCTTAGCGATAAACACCTGGACTCTATCAAAAACAAAGAGTCTTATTCTATATGTTCAGCTGGCCTGGTGAACATACAAAAGAAAAAAAACCTGCCTAATCCAGAACTTGACCAGGGATGTGTTTTTTTTTTATGATGTGGCAGCATAATGGAGATCAAAGACCAAACTCAAATAAATAACAACTGGGTACCAACAAAGAAAATCTGTTTAAGCCTTAAAGTAATCAGAAACAAAGACCCAAGACTGCTGAAACTTCTGTGTGTGTTTCCTCCCCCCCTTCATTAATAACTAAATAGCCACGAAGAATTGCTAACGTAGCCTTTAATAACGTGCAAATAGCTGTAATAACTTGCAAGATTTTTTCCAAGACATGAGCATGCCCTAAAGGAATGATCATCAATCATTTCAATTTTAACACACTGCTGTGTCCAACCCATCTTTAAAGCTGCACGTGCCTTTCCAGTTAGCACACAAACACACACACACACACCATAGAGGGGGAAAAAAATACCTGATGGAATTTGCCAGCTCAGGTTTAACCATTTATCGAACCTGACTCCTTATCTGAAACATCTCTCCAGAAACTGGAACAATCTGTCTGGCATCTGTTGATTGGCAGAGCAAATTTTTCCAGGTGGTACAACTAGACACCGAGAATTACATGCCAACCCTATTTTGTCAGGGATTTTGATCAAAGGAGAAAACCCCATATGACTAATGTTCAATGTCATGTTTTTAGTACCTGCAACATATCTACATAAACAGCTTTCAATAACTACTGGTAGTGAAAAATGTTTGGAACAAAGATACAAGTGAGAGAATTGAGTGGGCAAGCCGATGCCTGCAGGCAAAAAGAAAAAGGGGGGTGAAAGGACGGGGGAATCCATCTGTACTTTATTTGTCAGAGCTTTACAATTGGAAAACTTTAACTCTACAGATGATACCCAAGATTATGCTTCCTGAAACCAGCGTATACAAATAACTTTCATGCTACAGAAGATCCCTGGGACACTGGGATCTAGTGGAGAGTCACAAACTGATTTTCCACAATTAGAACAGCTGGCAAAGTATTGCAGTATATTTAATACAGTATTATTGAAACATAAATCCCACTAATAGCAAAATTGCAGGTATAAAATAGAATCCAGGCTAACAGAAGGAATCCTTGACGAAGATAGCACCTCTTCCTAATTAAACGTACACATCCATATTGAGTAACCAAAAACCAATTGCTTCAAATATTGCGACAAAATAACCCACCAATCGACTCATTGAGAGAAATGTTTCTGATGCATAATATTATGTTTAAAATTATAAAAGCCAGACTTGAAGTCTATTTAAAATCTATGTGTTCTGATCAAGAAGACACTCTTAATAACTATGTTTATGTCTGAATTTTTTTGGAGAATGATGCATTGGATAGAAAAAAAAATTATCTGTCCAAATTTCAAATCTTTATTATAATTATGGCAGTAACACACTAAGTAGTATGTCTTGGAATCCAAATGATCCTCTATTTCAGGGCTGTCAAACTCAAGGCCCTCGGGCTTGATATAACTAGATCTGGCCCATGGGGCTGCCCTTGTGATAGCAAAGGACTAGCCCCCAGTGCCTCAGTCCCAGCCTAGGACGGCCAGGTGCTAATCTACAACTTGATGGCTACCATCTAGGCCAGAACACAATCAGCCTTAGAAGGAAGGAAAGAAATGGGAATGAGAAGGAGAGAGGGGAGGGAGGGAGAAAAGAAAGAGGGAAGGAGGGAGGGAGATGGGAAAGAGAAGGAGGAAGGCAGGGAAGCTGGCCATGCCCACCCTGGCCACATTCACCTTGGTCTCACACACACACACACACACACACACACATGAGGTCAACCACAACTCTGATGCAGCCCTCAAGGAAATCGAGTTTGACCTGCCTGCTCTATTCAAATGCTGTCTTGCATTGCTTGCTTTATAGCTACAGATGTCAATTTTCATCAGCAAGAAGGACCAATTTTCCATTTGTAAAATCAGTGTTATGATTTTCTGTCTAAATATCTAATGTCTATTAGTGGATTTGGGAGACTAATTTGCAGCTGTTTCTTATTCTAGTCAGTTTTTTAAAGAAAACAAGAAGAAGATTCCATAATGTTTTGTTGCAAGTTATAAACATTTGCAAATTAATATATTGGAGAATGAGTTGGGTTAAGCATAATCACAAACTATGCCAGGTTAGAGACTGATGTTTGTCAGATGTGACTGAAAGGCAGTAACACAATCATTCTGGCAGTGTTCACTATCTTAAGTACTTTGTGATTAATTTATAACTTGATAAACCCTTCTAATCCCATTCCATTATTCTATGAAAACTGAAGGAATGAATACAGGCCAATAATTAAATTAAGGCAGAGGAATCTCCCAATAATTTGATATTTAGAAGTTTATCTTATCTTACTCTGAAATTTTACAGTATATGAGATGAGAGATTACAAAAGTCACAAAATAAAATGCAATTGGCAAGATACCTACAATTTTTCTTTGTTTTCTTGTTCTATAACGAATGAATGAAACTCTAGCCTTTCTACCAAGAGATTACAGGCCTCTAAATCTTATATTTGATTATTTATTTCTCTTTTTAAAAATACAATGTTTATACATTTATATGCCCCCCATTCCCAAAAGAACCTGGACAAATATTATTTTTGAATAAAAAGTCATTTAAAACAAATCTTAGAATCAAACCAATTGGATGGACAATTCTGATCAAATTCATAATTGGATGTACTCAATTTGATTTACCAACATCTAAGCAGAGGTGGATTCTAACTAGCCTTGCCACTGGTTTGCTGCCTCCCACGCTGCATGGGCGCGCGCATGTGCAGTAGAAAAAAAATGCCAAAAATTATTTTTAAAAGGCCAAAAACAAGAGGGCAACGCATGTGCAGTGCTGGAAACTCGGCTTCTGAGCATGCACAGAAGAAAAAAAAAGGAAAATTCAAAAAAATCTTTTCCCCCCCAAAAAAAAGATGGCGGCATCCACGGACCAGAACCGGCTCCATGACATCACCAGCGGTTTACTACCTACTCTATAGAACCGGTCCGAACCGGTAGGAACCCACCTCTGCATCTAAGTGAATCAAGATTTCAGATCAGACTGGATGTAATGTCATAATGATTGGGCATGTGCATGAGCCATGGATTAAGGAGCTGAATATGTTTAACTGCAATAAACAGGCAAGCAAGTCAGCAGATCAGAGGAACAACATGTACTACACTAGCATTTCAAACCCTGCCAGACCTTCTAAAATTTGTTTTGACCAAAACCAAGTATATTTAAGTCATGCCAAGTTTTTGTCTGGCAAGATCATGACCTGTCCAGACTGCTGCAGCTACATTTCTGAATTTTGGTTTATGCTGTCTGCAGAAGAAAGCAATGTTCTAACTCCATATATACTGCATAAAAATATCTGTAGCATATGCATATATCTCTGTGTGTGTATATGTGTGCGTGTGCATGTATGGACAGCACATAGGTGGCTTCTGAATCTTCTTACTGCCGGTTCGCTTAGGGTCCCGCTTCAAGCGTGCATGCAAAGCATGCATGTGTGGGGCAGTCAAAAACTAGCTTCTGTGCATGTGCAGAAGCAAAATCCAAGATGGAGGTGCCCAGGGAGACGGCAAATTAACGTCATCACCTATTTACTACCGGTTCTATAGAACCGGATAGAACCGGTAGGAACCCACCTCTGGTACAGCAACAGAGTTGATGAAAGAGACCTAAAACAAGATGGATAGATGACATCAGCAAATATTGTGAGTCCAATTGGCAAAAAAAAAAAAAAAAAAGCTCAGGAGGGTTTTGGAACATACATATAAATTGGAAACATTTATATATAAATCTAGAGCAGAAAAGAAATAATAATGATTTGATTGTAAGCATGAAACAGTGTTTTTCCTTGAAACAATGCTAATTCAAGCTTGAGAGTCTTCCAATATTCAATTCTGAATATGAAAACAACAATGGGCTTGAAGTGGGTGTTTCAAATTTAAATCAGGTTTAAATTTAAAATATTTTACATATTCTGCTTGTAATGGCGGCTGTAGATCCTATAAAAATTAAAAATTTGATTTGGACATTAAATCATGGAGTTAACACTAATGAACTATAATCAAAAACAATCTTAAATTCACCTTCATTTTTAAAATGTAGCCACATGCCAGATAATGGGACTCCATTTAGAAGGAAAAAATTAAGCAGATCTCATTAAAAAAACTACATAAGATAAATCAGTTCAATAGAATAGAATAGAATAGAATAGAATAGAATAGAATAGAATTCTTTTTTGGCCAAGGATGATTGGACAACAAGGAATTTGTCTTTGGTGCATGTGCTCTCAATTTACATAAAAAGACAAGATACATTCATCAAAAATCATAAGGTACAACACATAATGATAGTCATAGGGTACAAATAAGCAATCAGAAAACAATATCAATAAAAGTTGTAAGGATACAAGCAACAAGTTACAGACCTGCAGTCATAAGTGGGAGGAGATGGGTGATAGGAACGATGAAAAGACTAATAGTAAGAGTAATGCAGTCTTAGTAAATAGTTTGACAGTGGACAGAAACAATAACAATAGTGCTTAACAGTGTAGATCAGCTTGCTAAACAACAGTATGAATCATTTCCACTGGCACACAACAGCCCAAATAAAAGTTTAATATGTCTTGATAAACTTGTACAAATGGGTTGCTTAGCAAATTAGAACATTGTTATTCAGGATGCTGTTGCAGTCAGTTTTGCTATGTAGCTCTAGTTAATTTCTCTTCCCTCCAGTACTTCATGCCAGTAAAGGATTATCACAAAGCAATTTGTTTCAGATTTGGTCTGATCAGTTGCTGCTGAGAGCTTCAGAGACCACCCTAACCTCACGGAGGAAATAAAGCTGTTTGATGATGGAAAAGCTGTTGATTATTTTTCTAAAGCATTATGTTGCTTGTTTGGGAGAACTGTTCAACTGTTCAACTCTTTTTGTAATTTAAAATATCTTAGACAGACTTTGTAAGTCTCATACAAAAAGTATTTCAATTTTGGCAAGCCAAAATGAAAAGCAATTATAAGTACTAATTTCATTTATTCAGCAGTTAATTAAAGACGATTTTTAAATTTGGTATTGAGTACCAAGAAATAAAGTTAGCTGTGAAACATGATATGAAATATTTATTTGTCTACTAAAAGGGAAAAAACAATCCATTTGAATTTAGATTTCCATTTATAACTCTTAAAGTGATTTAGTGCAATGTTTTTCAAATTTGGTCCCATTAAGATGTATGGACAAACCTGCTGACTGGGGAATTCTGGGATCTGAAGTCCACACATCTTAAAGTGACCAAGTTTGAAAAAAATGCAGGTTGGAGTAACTTGGCAGGATATGATGGGAGCTATAATCCCAGACATCCAGAGTTAAGTATATTAGAGAGGACAATTTGAGAATGAAGAAGCAGCTTGCTAAAAAAAAAACTATACATCATACAAAATGCTGAATGAATATTGATGAAGGGACTGTGTAGACAAATGAAAGGAGGGAAGATGCTAAGGAGCTGTGAGTGCTAACTGGGTAATTTAAACCCAAATATCTCAGAGACTTAAAAATAATCTAGGTGAGTTTTGATTAGCCCATCAGATTCAAGATGTAGGCTAAGAAGGTGATGTTTCTCTAAAACATAAAATGAAGTACAGTGAAAGACAAATCAAAACCTTTAGCTTAAAACTATAAAATAGAAGTAGTAAACATTATTGATCAATGTAATAATCAACCTAAATGTTAACGGTTACATAGTTATAATTGCTGCCAATTTTCACAAATACTTGCATGTACAAACTAAGTGTAAAACACAGGAAGTCAGGAATCCAGGCAATTCAAATGAATGTATAGGTTTATTATACACTAAAGCTCTCCACAAGAATCTAAACTACTAATGGTCAAAACAAACCGGGGGTCAACAGAATTCAAGTCAACAGAATTCAAGATGCACTAGATATTAGATATTTTGTGGGCATGGAGGGACTCGAGACTGATGATGCCTTCAACCCCTCCCTCAAGCTCAGCCTGGTCATCTCTTACATAAAGCAATATAATTAGATTTAGGTTTTTTTTTCTGTGATGGTTTTCAAATACACCAAATAGAAAGTCCATATATCCCAGTGTATCCAACCTACAGTAAGAAGTGTGTGATTATAATAAAGTAAAAATAGAGAGTAAAGCTTCTTTCAAGAGCCAGTTTGGTGTAGTGCAGTGGTGGGTTTTAACGATTCGGCCTGGATCGCGGGAACTGGTAGTGGCGGCGGTGAGAGGCTCCGCCTACCCACCCGGATGTCATCACGGGCGCTCTGCGCGTGTGCGAAGATTTCCAAACCAGTAGCAAAGGTAAGTGAAACCCACCACTGGTGTAGTGGTAAAGGCACCGGGCTAAAAACCAAAAGACCGAGTCCTACCCTGCCTTGGGCAGAAGTGATTTGGGACTTGCCACTGTTTCTAAGCCCAAGGAAGAACATAAGAGCAAACTCCTTCTGCAAATTACATGATTTCAGTTGGCTCCATGTATTAATTACTACAATTATAGCACATGCTTTCACAGCAAAACCAATATCACCCTCCATCAGCTCAATAGTGGAGAAATAGTGAGGCATGGAGGAAGGAAAAATGCCTTGAACATCTTATGTAGAAAACACTAACTTGCATGACTAATGTAAAGGTTGCCCTAATGGGAAATTAATAACAAACAGCAAATTTGTAGCATTTTTTTTTTGTTTCATAAGAAATTAGACTGTTAAAGAGTCCATGAATGTAAGAACATCAGAAGATAGAAATAAGTGAAATAGATTGAACTATAATTAACTGGAAATGAAAATGAATTGATTTGTTCTCAATGTAGCCTCTATAGAAGGGCAGAGAGGAATTATTAGCCCTGAGATCTCCTCAACTCTTCTACTCCCTTTTCCTAATCTTGTTCTTGGCTTCTTTTTATATTTTCCTTCCTTTCAGAAAACATTTTAAATGATTGCCGTGTAAAGGACTAACTCAGCAGTTGGAAGCTAATTATGGAAAGCAATTGGAAGGTTTCTTTAACCAGTTGCTGCATAAATTCTTTTCTCCGGTGACTTTGGGAGAACCTTCTGCTACTGTGCATATAATTCAGAGAAAAATCAGAAATGCAGCCTAAATATAGACTAGCTGGCCAGCTAGCAAAGCATGGTGAATACAATGGACTTCACATTCCTCTGGGTTTCTCTCTCTCTTTTTTTTTTTTTGGCCTTTTCCATAATAAAACCTTCAAGGGAAAGCTAAAGCAAAAACAGGTCAGCTACCAGTGAAAACATTGATGGGTGGTTTTTTTTAAAGATTAATAAGCTGTTGGGTTAGAGGCTAGAAATATACCCAAACCATTCTTTCCAACTTGGGGGCCCAGTTCAGAAGTAGATCAGTCCGACTCAATGTCTGAAGCTGGACTGAGCATTGGAAAAAGTTATACTTTGGCATTTGATTTGTAGGATAGACACATCTTTGCTTATAGTTGCTGAACAAATAATGTGTGATTTCCATCTCGAGGTTTATTCACTCTGCCAGGTGGACTCTTTGCCAATGCGAGTTACCAATTGTTTTTGGATGGAGGCAGAGATGATATTGCCCTGTGTTTACTCCTGTCACACCATAAAAAGGCGCCCCAAGCACATTTTCTGCCCTGCTTCCAAAATGTTGTTTCCTGTTTTCAGTGCCTCAGACACTGCTATCTGCTTTGTCTGTGGCACATTATTATTTTTTTCTCCCTAGGCTAATCCGATTGGCTGCTTTGTAGAGAAAGGAACACCCCCTCAACTTGAGATGGTGGTTGCCATGGTTTTCGATTTTTTTTAGAGCTATCATTAAGGTAGTTGTGCAATAGTGCAGTAATTATGAGATTTGTCTAGTATGTGGAACAATGCTGGTTGGAAACCTAGCGAAACCGTTTTTGTTTAATTACTATTTTTCTTTCCCCGAGCTGCCTCCTTTTCCACTCTTTTCAAAGTTAAGTTGAGAAATTTGTTTCATCATTTCTCTAATTGCTTTACAGCAAGTGACTGGAAAAATGATGAAATAGTGCACTACTGCAGTTACTAAAAAAAAAAACCCAGAACAGTGTAAAAAAATAGCTTGAGAAACAAAACTTGTATTTTTAAAAATCTCCTCACTTTACATGAATATTAAATGATAAGCAAATCTCTCTCTCCCTCTCTCCCTCTTCCTCTTCCACGTTTGTAAGACATCAGAGTAGAAACATGGAGACCATAAGTTCTTTGGATAATCACTTTTCTCAGCTCAAGGAATGAGGCAATGGCAAATCACTTCTGAAATAATGCCAGGAACTTATCCAGGCTGTGTCAAGAATCAGACATAATTGAACAGAAGAAAAAAATATTCAAGTAGATAAATAGGTACCACTTTGATGGGAAGGTAACAGAGTTCCATGAGCCTGTTGTATGGTCATGTTGGCCACATGGCCATGGAAGCATCTTCACAAAATACTGGCACCCTCAGCTAGGAAACAGAAATGAGCACCACTTCCTAAAGTCAGACACGACTGGACAGGGGAAATCTGTACCTTTTTTTTAATACCAGTAATATTATCCACAGGAAGGGAAGGGACTGGTTATCCTGGAACAGAAAGGTGCAAGAGCACATTAGCAGAAGAATTATTAATGAGAGGAAATGGGAGTCTGCAATCCAAATAGGATATATTTGGTAGTATATAAGCATCTCAACCTGGACAGGATTTTCTTAAAACAATAGAAGAGTAACGGCTTAAGGGCAGGAGTAAAATTCAGCAGGTTCTGACAGGTTCTGGAGAACCAGTAGCAGAAATTTTGAGTAGTTCACAGAACTGGTAAATACCACCTCTGGCTGGCCCCAGGAGTAGTGAGGGAATGGGAATTTTGCAGTATCATTCCTCTGGAGTGAGGTGGAAATAAAGATTTTGCAGTATCCTTCCCTTGCCATGCCCACCAAGCCACGCCCACAGAACTGGTAGGGGAAAGTTTTGAATTTCCCCCCTGCTTAAGGGTACATTGTATATATGATGGGTGGAATTGTTTATGCTGCTTATAATCTCATTTATGGACGAAGGTTCCTATGCCACAAGTGATTAGGGGAAAAATTTCAAATATTTCATGTCAGAATTTCCTACTGCTGTTTTAAGACCTGGACTATTTAAAGTTCAAAGGGAGATTTGAACTGTTGGTTTTTGTTTAAGTTAAATCTATCTCATACTGGGCTTAGCCTTATAATATTAATTCCAACTCCGTTCCAGGAGTAGGAGTAATTACTCTGACATTTGAGTAATTATTGATTCTGTCTATTCAACTTTTTTACTGGTATTATTCCAAGCTTTAATGGTTTGATCATGTTACAGTAAGCCTTAAAGAGACAGATAAACATATTATTCAACTCAGGAAGATCCCAAATGTTTCAAGAAAAGTCCAAGTTCGTATTAGTTTCAGAAGATAATAATTATTTTGTGGATTGTTTTGTGGGGTGTATTGTGGATAGTAGAGAAAGCCAAAAAATTAAATCCCAAGTTGTAGTCTTGTAATGCCTTGCTTAATAACCAAATGGAAATTGATATCATAAATCTGTTGCAGCCACATGACATTTTGCTTAGTGACCCATATTACTAAGGGATAGAGTTGCTGTTCCCAATTCTAATCACTAAGTGAAGACTACTAGTATTTTAATAGTTGAAACTGCAAATGATCTACAAGCTCTGTAATGAAAGTCAAAGAGCATGGTGGAAAAAATGGGGGTACAGTTAAGTAGAATAAGAGCAAACTAATAACAGAGTAATCAGCCTTAGAACTGGCAATGAAGTTACTGAAGATATCAAAGTGATAGATACCTTCTGCTTTTAGTATGACTATCTACATCCTTTTAAGGATGAGTACCATCAGTGAAGGAACAAGGAGTCAAGAACTATGCCACAGACTAGCACTTGGTAGAGAAGTCGTGAAGACCTTGGAAAAGATACCCAGATTTGTTTATACCCACAAAGTTCAGAATTGTAGATGTGAAATTGGACTTTGAAGAAGCGGGATAGAAGGAGTATTGATGTTTTTAGATTTTGGTATTGAAGAAAAGTCTTGAGAATATTATGGATATCCAAGGAAGCAAACAAACAAACAAACAAACAAACAAACAAACAAACAAACAAACAAACAAGTATTGGTACAAATCAACTCATATTTTAGATAGATTATGTGAAGACTCAGATCCCTTGGAAGTTCATGATGCTGAGAAAGTAGAAGAAAAGAGAACGATAACAAATAGCAAGATGGATGGTCTCGATTACAGCATAAATGTTGGGAGACTTGAAATACCAAATTAAGACACATTGTCATGGAGAAGGGGCGTTGGTCCTACCTGATACGCTCCTTCTCGTAGTGGTGGAGACAGCAGCCAGGAATGGGTTAACTTCGTCC
>JANHFT010007305.1:250594-261410 GCA_032467955.1 Pseudoxenodon macrops
TCTATGTACAATCCTTGTTTTATTGATTGCATGTAATATTCTAATTTTCTGAGATTGTGGATTTGGGGTTTTCATGACCTGTAAGCTATAATCATAACAATTATGACAAATCACAGCTTGAACTATCTTGCTTTGCAAGATAGTCTATCTCATATATTAGTTTCACCTTTTAAGTTGCATTACTGAAATAACTGAACTTTTGCACAATATTCTAATTTTTCAAGTCTTTGACTTATGAGCACAACTGAGCCCAAAAAATTCTGTTGCTATGTGAAACATTTGTTAAGTGAATTTACCTCATTTTATGACCCTGCTTGCCACAGTTAAGTGAATCATCACAGGTTTTCCCCCCCAATAAGCTTATTTTTAATTTTTTCATCTTCATACATCTCATGTTGTGAATGTTTGTTTTCTGGGTTAACACATTCATACACATAATCTTAACATTTTTCTTAATAATTACAATTCCTTTTCATTTTGATTTTAACATATCACTTCTATTATCATCATCTTAATATCTATCTTTTACTCTTTTTCCCCTCTTATATTATCCCTATTTTAATTCCCTCACTAGTGCAGCATAAAGCAGTATTATCATTTTATGCCAATATGTCACTGAGCTGCATAGGCTGCTAGTCAGTTTTCAGGAGCAATTCAAGATGCTGGTTGTTATCTATAAAGACCTTTCTGGCATCAAGCTGGATACCTGTGGGACTGTAAACTGTTTCTCCCCACCTAATATGTTCCGGCAAAGAATGTATATTCCAGATCCCTTTTATTAAACATTGATATCTTATGGATTCGAGATAGTGTGTCTTCTCTGTGGCCACCTGCTTGCTCTGGAACAACATCCCCTCAGAGATAAAACAGTACCTTCTCTCTTGGGGTTACAGAAAGCTCATGGGTTCGGACTGTTTCTATAGAATAGGTAGTAAGCCGCTGGTGACCTCATGTATCTGGTTCTGGTCCGTGGACGCTGCCATCTTTTTTGTTTTGAATTTTTTGTTTTTGAAAAAAAACTTTTTTTGAATTTTTTTGAGTTTTGAGTTTTCTGCACATGCGCATAAGCCGGTTTTCCAGCACTGCGCATGCATCGGCATCTTGTTTATGGTCTTTTTTGGGGATTTTTTGGGATTTTTTTCTACTGCGTATACGCGCGCCCTCGAGGCATGCCCACATGGCGCGGGAGGCAGCAAACCGGCAGCGAGGTAAGTTAAAACCCACCCCTGATCTGGATGTGCTGTCGGGACTGGATGTTTGTGGGAGTCCTGGTCTAGTGTGTTATCATTATGATTATTTTGGTACAGGCTGCATGTGTTTTTAAATGCTTGCAATGTTTTTGTCTATGTAAGCAGTCCAGAGTCTATGAGAGTGGCCAGCTATAATAAATTGTAATAATACCAGTAGTAATTCTAATAGTAACACAAGGATCCTTTGCTTGATGATCGTTTCTATTTTATTCTATTTTTATTCCACACTTCAGAAAAGTAATCTTTAAGGATACTGGAAAGAATGTTTTAAAACATTAAACACTTGCACTTAAGCATTAAGTAATGAACAAACAAAGGCATTTTAGAGCTTAAAATGACAATAGAGAACCACTCAGAGTAAAATCAGTAACATAATATAAAGCAACAAGCAGAGGCAGAGAAAAAACATTTAGCTCATTATTAATTAAATAGGGATTTGTTAATGAAAACACTATTTGAAAATGACAAAAAAAAACACCTAAATTATATGTATATTTCTCTGAAGTGAATGATCCTGTACTTTTGCTTCTTAGCAAAAGTAGATGACCTTAATAGGTAACAATTCAAAATAATCTCTGCAGGTAATCTAGGAGGCCAGAAAAGTTAATGGGACTATAATTCTTTTCATAATTTTCCCCCCTTGTGCTTTCAAGAAACCATATGCAGTCCATTCTTATAGCACTCTTGTTAATAAATGATAGTTACTCACCAAGCCAGTGGGTTTCTTCTGGTGCCACAAGTCCATCCTTTCTAACTGCACGGCTGTTTCTTCTTTCTTTTTTAGGGCATTCTTGAAGTTTTTACCGGATTGGGATTAGTGTTGGGTCCTCCAATTGGTGGCTTTTTGTACCAGAGTTTTGGCTATGAAATCCCTTTCATTGCACTTGGAAGTATAATGCTGCTCATGGTGCCTCTGAATATGTTCATCTTACCAAATTATAGTAGGTGGAGGTTTTATTGCCTTCCTTATTACAACTGGGGAAAGGAAAGGGAACAGAAGATTTGTGCTGTTTAACTCAAAATTAATGACGTTTCTTTCCTTGAAATTGAGCCCAAATTTTATGTTGTTAAGTGAGAAATTTGTTAAGTGAGTTTTGCCCCGTTTTATGACCTTTCTTTCCAATTTCTTAAGTAAGGGAGGCACTGTAGTTATTAAATGAATAACATAGTTGTTAAATGAATCTGCTTTCCTCATTGACTTTGCTTGTCACATGATCACAAAAGGAGATCACATGACCCCGGGACACTGCAATCATCATAAACAGTTGCCAAGCATCCAAATCTTGATCATGGGGATGTTGCAACGGTCATAAGTGTGAAAAGTGGCCTCAAGTCACTTTTTTCAGTGCCCTTGTAACTTTGGACGGTCACTAAGTGAACTGTTGTAAGTCGAGGATCCAGCCCACGGGGTGCTTAGATCTGGCCCATGGGGCTGTCATGGAAACATTGAAGGACTGGCCCACGGTGCCTCTGCCAGCAAAAACGGAGCTCAGGAGCCCTTCCGAGCTCCATTTTTGCTGGCAGAGGGTTATAGCAGCCGAACCGGAGCTTAGGAGTCTGTTTTTGCTGGCAGAGCGCTTAGGCCATCACAGGCACTCCTGACATGAGTGATGTTGAGCTGGCCACGCCCATCCCGGGCCCCCAAGATCAAACACAACCTTGCGGCCCCCAATGAAATTGAGTTTGTAACTCCTGCTCTGAAGCATTCCGGAGCTCTGCTGCAATGGATTTATATATTTGCCAAAACATTGTTAGTCTTAAATGGCGATCTGTCATCATATGCCTCAGAAAAAAGCTTGGAAAGCAATGAATAACAAGACAGATGAGGATAGCACAATAAAGAAATATATTGTGGGTGGGTGTCTGCAGGAAAGTGTAGTAAATATAATTTTCTATAGTGTTGAAAATTAATTGTAGCTGCATTATTGCTAATGGAAGCGGTTGGCCTTGTTGATAAACAAGTTTGGGCAAGTTCTTTTAGCATTTGAAATGCATAGAAATGGGCTGGGCTGAAGGTGATATCAGGGCAAGAATTATATTTGGGCATGATAATCTCTAACTGTATTATCATTATTCATATCCATTTGTATGTTAGACATTACTGCTGCTTTTTTATACATAGCATACAGGGTGCTACCTTTTGACCTGATTCATTAATCCTGCTCATAACTGATATTTTAAATGATTCATATTCTTCTTTATATGGAACATGCATGATAAATACAATTTGTGGGTCAGCCTGAGTCAGCCTGGTTAGATATTAACAGAGAAAGGCCATTTCCCCTTCTTTATCTGAATTCAGGACTGTAGACTCAGGGCAAAGACGAGTATCTTTTAATGTGTAAAATATTTGTACAGATTAGTTACTATAATAATTAATTTTATATTCTATGCTTCTCTAATTTCAGATTCAATTCCTAAGAAAGATTCATTCTTGAAGCTTATTGTTCTACCAAAAGTTGCAATCCTTTGTCTAAATATATTTGGACTAAGTTCAAGTATAGCCTTTCTGGATCCTACAATGTCATTATTTGTCTTGGAAAAAGTAGGTACATTTTGGAACAAAAAAAAAAGATACATCCTATTCATTCTAAAATAACTCATTGAGCTTAATAGATTTGATAAAAGATTTATAAATCAACAAATATTAGCAATTTGTTTTAACCTTTCAAATGGTTGCTACATTTCTAGATGTCTCTTCCTACATTGTAATTCTAATTAGCAGTGCCAAAGGGTCATATGGGCTCCGAAATATAAATAAATTCACGTCTCATAAATTATAATCTTTTAAATAGGGGTATCAAACTCAAGGCCTGCAGGCCACATCTGGCCTATGGGGGTGCTTAGATCTGGCCTTCAGGGCTGCCCCAGAAACAGTGAAGGACAATCCCGCGGTGTCTATGCCAGAAAAAATGGCAGTTTTCGCTGGCAGAGGGCTGCAGGAGGCCGTCACAGCTGAAAACAGAGCTTGGGAGACCGCTTTCCCTGGCAGAGCACTCGGGCCACCACAGGGACCCCGACACGAGTGACGTTGAGCTGGCCAGACCCACCCTGGCCACGCCCACTGCTGTAACTCAAGGTCAAACACAATTGATGTAGCCTTCAATGAAATTGAGTTTGACACCCCTGCTTTAAAACAACATAAGGAGAACATTAAAGTAAAGGTAAAGGTTCCCCTTGCTCATATTTGCTAGTCGTTCCCGACTCTAGGGGGCAGTGCTCATCTCTGCTACAAAGCTGAAGAGCCAGCGCTGTCCAAAGACATCTCCATGGTCATGTGGCTGGTATGACTAAACGCCGAAGGCACCCGGAACGCTTCTACCTTCCCACCAAAGGTGGTCCCACTTTTTTCTACTTGTATTCTACATGCTTTTGAACTGCTAGGTTGGCAGAAGCTGGGACAAGTAACGGGAACTCACTCTGTTACGCAACGCTAGGGATACAAACTGCCAATCTTTCTGGTTGACAAGCTCAGCGTCTTAGCCACTGAGCCATCGCGTCCCTATTACATTACTAACATTACTATACTATATATACTATATTATATATACTATTCTATATACTATATATTACATTACTAATAGAACATTACTAACATGAAATACATCTGATGTGATTCATCTTCAGCCATGTAGTCAAAGCAAGTAGTCTTTGACTTATGATCACAATTGAGACCAGAATTTTCATTGCTAAGCAAGGCAAGTTGTTGACTGTAACTTTTACGACATTTCTTGCCACAGTTGTTATATGAATCACTGCAGCTGTTAAGTTAGCAATACGATTCTTTAATGAAACTGGTTTATTCATTGACTTTGCTTGTGGGAAGGAAACAAAAGGGCGGTCAGATGACCCAGGGTCACTGCAACCATCATAAATATGAATCCATTGCCAAGCATCCGAATTTTGATCACAAGGGAGGCCGCAATCGTCAGTGTGAAAAATGGTTGTAAGTGTGAAAACCAGTCATACGTCACTTTTTTCAATGCCGTTGTAACTTTGAACAGTCACTAAATGAACTATTGTCAGTTGAGGACTCCCTGTATTGAATTAATATTGTATTCTGTTTTTAATGCCCTAACAAAAATATTGGTTTTCTTTCTATAGTTTAAATTGCCAGTAGGATACGTAGGATTGGTGTTTCTGGCCCTAGCGTTTCCTTATTCCTTATCTTCACCACTTCTTGGCTTTCTAAGTGATAAAAAGCCGGTGAGTACAAGATCTTACCCCTATCCTTATTTCAATTTTTAAACTTCTTTAGATTTGCCAGTTGTGATTATCCAGTATTGGTGTTTAGGTTTGACATGCTTCAGAAGCCAAATAATAGAAATCCTTGGGTTGACATTGGATCTTACCAAATCCCATAGATCAACTATGAAGACGTGTTTCTGCCTAATGAGTTTCCTCAGCCAAGAAATAGTAAGAAATAGTAATACAATCAGGGATGACATTCAAATCTTTCCCCTACCGGTTATGTGGCCGTGACTTGGTGGGCGTGGCTTGGCTTGGTCGGGGAGATCATGTGATTGAGTGGGCGTGGCCAACTTGACATCACTCATGGCAAGGTGGGGCAGCACTACTCCACCAAGCCACGCCCATAGAACCGACAGAAAAGTTCAGCCAAAACTTCTAGCGTTCAACCTGGCTGCTTCTCGCCTCCTTCTCCTGTTTGCTCTGTGAGTATAAGCCTGAGAAGGAGGAGAGAAGGAGTGAGTGGGAGGGGTGGGGCAGGGCAGGGCCAGTCAGTGGTGCGATTTACCGGTTCTCTGAACTGCGCATTATCACCGCCACCAGTTCTATAGAACCTGTCCGAACTTGCTGAATTTCACCCTGGAATACAATATATTTATAATGTGTGGAAAAAACTATAGAGCTGGTTTGTCAAAGCCATCCAATCAAAGAGTCCCATCTCGGATGCGATAGATGTGATAAAACTTGTGTTTTGCATGCAAAGTGTTTGTAGCAAAAAGCTCGCCAATAGCACCCTCTCGATAACTTGGAAAGCCATTGCCTATGATATCACATGGACCCGTGTTCATAGTCGTACGTTTTATGTTTTAGCAGGCAGGAGGGACTCCTATTTGAAAACAGACAAGTTGAATCTTCATTTTTGGAAGAACCAGTTTGCTCGTGAGACACTTTCATTAGGAGAAAGAGAAACTCTTTTCCCTAGTACAGTGATGGCGAACCTTTTTCTTCATGTGTGCCAAAAATGGCAGTGTGATAGTGCACATGCCAGCACACAACACCCCCTGCACACTGCACTGTGCATGTGCGCATCTTCCCGCATCCCCCCCCATTGGGCCGTTTTTCACCCTCCGGAGGTTTCAGGAGGCTTCCCTGAATTGTCCCAAGGGTGAAAAACAGCCCAAACCGGAAGCTCGGGAATGGACTTCCGATTTGCCCGTTGGGGCGTTTTTCACCTTCCAGAGGCTTCCCTGAAAGCTCCTGAAGTCTCTGGAGAGCGAAAAATGGCCAAAAACCAAGGCCGAAAATCAGCCAGTCAGCGCGCACATGCGCATGCACGCTGGAGCTGACAGGGCAATGTTTTGCGTGTGGCACGCGTGCCATAGGTTCGCCATCACTCCCCTAGTCACTCTTTGCATACCGTCCCTGTCCTATTGTTCCTTTTTATCTGAATCCATCTCATGTATCCATAATCTTGTTCATACTTGTATCTGTTTTCTAATATACGGTACGCTTGATGAAATAAAATAATAATAATAATAACAACAACAACAACAACAACAACCTCTTTCAGAGGATTGGTTACATCTTCTAAAAAGAACATGAAGATGTATATTAGGTTCTGGTTGAACTGAATACATGAAGTGATCTAATGTGAGATATCTCAGTTATTTCACTTTATTCCCTATTGGTTGAATTAATGCATTCAAATATGATATTTTGATGAGAATCAAGTTCTTTGTCTATCTCTTACAGAGTTTAAGGAAGTGGCTGCTAATCGTTGGAGCTTTTCTGGCCGCGTTATGCTATTTGTTCTTAGGGCCAGCTCCGATCTTTCATATTGAAAGGTAAAATATACTTCATTATCTTCTACACCAGAGGTAGGATTCAGCAGGTTCTGACCAGTTCTGGAGAACTGATAGTGGAAATTTTGAGTAGTTTGGAGAACCGGTAAATACTACCTTTGACTGGCCCCGCCCACATCTATTCTCTGCCTCCTGAGTCCTAGCTGATCAGGAGGAAATGGGGATTTTGCAGTATCCTTCCCCCAGAGTAGGGAGGGAATGGAGATTTTACAGTATCCTTCCCCTGCCATGCCCACAAAACCAGTAGTAAAAAGTTTTGAATCCCACCACTGTTCTACACTGACAATTTTCCTGGTCTGAAGTTTTACTGTTCATCAAGTCAATAAAGAAATTAGCAGATATTACTAATATCAAAAGTTTGTACCCCAGTAAATGAACTCTGCTACCTAGCATTAGTATTCTTTTTAATGTTTTCTTCAAGCTGTGGATAGAATAACAGCTATACAATTCTATTTTTATTTAAAGGAAGGCTTAGAGACACTGAACTTACAGATCAGGAAATTCTGCTATCATCTCATTTTATTCCACTTTTTATTTGGGGGGGGGAAAGTGGCATTCCTGGGAATTCCTGGGGAATACAGGTAGTCCTTGACTTACAACAGTTCATTTAGTGACCATCCAAAGTTACAATGGCACTGATAAAAGTGACTTATGGCCACTTATGACTGTTGTAGCATCTCCGTGGTCACATGCTCAAAATTCGGACACTTGGCAACTGGTTCATATTTATGACTCTGGCAACAAAGATCGCAAAATGGGGCAAATGTTTCCTAGCAACATACATTTTGCATTTAATTGTTATCATAAATTGAGGACTACCTGTATATGAAGGGAATTAGGAAACTGCATGCTTTTCATTTAACCCAGCAGATATCAGCTTTCTAATAGATGGCTAGAGACTTAGGAATTAACCCATGTGCTAGTCACTAAACTGTAGCCCTTCCCACAAAGGTATGCAGTTTCCTGGGGCTTAAAGTCCCATTTCCTGTTTCTCATCCTTACTCCTGTGCAGTGAGAAACATGCTTATTAGCAAAGCGTTAATTCCATTGTTCAGAATTAAATAATGGTTATGAATGGAAGCTCAGTAGATATCTTTGAGGAAATCAGCACATCTCCATAGAAATTAGGCAGCTTTGAGCTTCAATAGCATAGGAATATATTAACAATTATGATGATTAGTCTGGAAATGGGGATGCTAATCTAAGGGCAGGTGGCTCCATTGTATGAGCCCTGTTTCTGGATAGCAGGAATAAACAATGTCATCCTTTATCCATCCTCAGCCTATTGTTAATGCAAACTCTGCTTGTTATTTCTTGCTGTATGTATAAAGGGCTGTTTTCCAGCTCGTGCCAGCTCAAGCATTGCTATCTGGTTTCTTTTTTCTAGCTGGAAAATCTTTGCACTTTAATTAGCTACAGTGCATAGTGGCTAGAACACCCTGTCATCTGGATCACTAATCTCTAATCTCTGTCCGGCTACTGTTGTTGCTGATGTTCCAGTTGCATATTGGTTAGGACATTTGTCTGACATACAAAGGGCTTAAAACTTAACAAAATCACAATTCCCTTCCCTTGACTATAACAGCTCACCCAGGCCAATTTGGTGCAAGCAACTCACTGTGGTCAACTTGCGATGGCCAACTCATCATGGTACAACTCGCCTTGGGACAAGAGTTACACTAATACCATGGCAAGTTGGCTGCAGTGAGTTGGCCATGGGCAAATTGGCCATGGCAAGTTGGCTGAGGTGAGTTGTCCCTTCTCTTCCCTTCCCTTCTGTTCCTGCTATTTTGAGAAGTGGAGTGAAACTCTCATCTCAGATGACATGAAAAATAATGAAAAGATGCACCAGTGACTTTGCTCAAAAAAAAGCCCAAGACTAAGAAATGTAGCTCAGAAAAAGAAAAAAATAATTGGAAAGGAAATGCCTGCTCTAAGTTTCAAATCTGTGGATTTCTGCATGTCAGCCAGAACTATGTTATTGAGAGGCTATTTTTATCAGTATCTACGTCAGACATAATTGAGCCAAATCTGGAAAAAATGCAAGAAAGGATTATTTTATTTGTTTAAACGTTGGCTGTTGTATCTGCAGACATGTGTATTTTGATACTTTAATTCTGTATGTATAGATTTAGCTTAAGTTTAGTTAGATATATGCTTATGAGTACATACAATTGTCAGTTATTTTCTGGGCATGAAACATTGGGAGAGGCCAACAGTAAGGGAATTGCTCAATCGAGGGCTTCTGTTCTGTAGCTGACAATCTTAATTGAAACCTTAATTGGCAGATCTTCACTGAAGTGACCCAGAGTTTAGGAAGAATATTTTTAAAATGGCTTAAAATCCTGGTGGCACCAGCATGGTTTAACATAGCAGTCCTGACTAACAGAAAGGAGCCATGTGTAGCATTATTGCAGCCAGTGAGAATGACAATTAAGAGCAGAGGTGGGTTCCTGCTGGTTCGGACCGGTTCACTAGAACTGGTAGCGGGAATTCCCCCCCCCCGCTCACCGAACCGGCAGCGATGGCCGGCTGGACACGCCCCCGAACTGGTCCTTGAAATCCGTCCACTGGAGCGAAATGTAATCAAAACTAATCCTAAACATGCGCAGACAATTTTAACCCGGGAGCGATGGCAGCACGCGAGCATAGCATGCACGCAAAACGTGCACTTCTGGCATGACCCCGAACCAGTAGGGCAGGTAAGTAGAACCCACCCCTGCTCAAGAAATAAAAGAAGTGGTGGACTCTAAATCTCTTAAGGTCATTGTCAGTTGGGTGGCCTTTTAAATATGGCAGAGAGATACAGTGAATTACAGCTGAAATCAAGCGTTTTGTCTGTGCTTATGATTTTGCAGTCAGCTTTGGCTTTTCATTCTGATGTTGGTCCTGAACGGTTTTGCCCTTGCAATGACTGGTATCCCAATATACCCTGAAGCAATCAATTGTGCATAGTAAGTGATCTTCTCTTCATATTTATGTTATTCTTTATCCTCAAAGACTAGAATAATTAACTATAGTCCTATGTCCTCTTTCTTCCCTTCCCTCTCCCCTTTCCATTCAGTCATGCCTGACTCTTGGGGACTGCTGGGATAAGTCCATGCAGTTTTCTTGGCAAGGTTTTTCAAAACTGGTTTGCCGTTGACTCCTTCCTAAGGCTGACAGAAAGTGACTAGCCCAAGATCACGTCACTGGCTTTGTGCCTCAGTTTGGGACTAGAACAGTTTTGAGCCTGATGCCTTAACAACTACATCAAATTGCTAGGGTTGCTTTAAAGACAGAGATATTATATCCCCATCTTCACAGACTGCCATCCCATATATCTGAAACAACCCTTAACTATCATTAAGAAGATTAAGTGTAGCCCTTGGCCAAACTCAGAATTAATCATGATTAAGCCAACACAGTTCTATGTTGCATTAGCAGAGGGATAGAATCAAGATTACGTGAAGTGTTAATACCACTTTATAATGCCTTGGTAAGGCCACACTTGGAATACTGCATTCAGTTTTGGTT
>JANHFT010007305.1:276842-290666 GCA_032467955.1 Pseudoxenodon macrops
CTGTAAAAACTCTATTCTCACCCTACTCCAGGGGAAGGTTATTGCAAAATCCCTATTTCCTCCCAATCAGCTGGGATTCGGAAGGTAGGTGGTGCCAGCCAGAGGTGGTATTTACCGGTTCTCTGAACTACTCACAATTTCTGTTGCCGGTTCTCCAGAACTGGTCAAAACCTGCTGAAACCCACCTCTGAATTAGGGATATCCTGAAAGCAGAGCAAATTGGTATTTTATGTATTATATATTAGTTTTATCGTTGTTATTGTTATTATTATTATGGTGCCTTGAAGTCATAGTTGATTCCTGGTAATTGCCTGGCCTGATCCCGTTACCTTTCTTGGTAAAATTTCAGAAGTGTTATTGCCTTCTTTCTGGGGCTGAGGGGGAGCGATTGGCCCAATGTCAGCTAGCTGGCTTTGTACCCAAGGTGGGACTAAAACTCATGGTCTTCTGGTTTCTAGTCCAGGATCTTAACCATACCATCAAATTGTTTGTCACTGGATTTTGTGTGAGTTGAACTTACATTTAACACATTGCCTTCCTTAGGCATCTAGTACAAGTAGTTGAATGCTGATTAGACCTCTCATTGAAAGTTACTATGGTTCATTTTTATGCCACCTGGTAAAGTTATATGTTAAGAAATCTTGGGACTTTTATATGTAAATGCCATTTATATGTAAATCCTTCCTGGTGCTTATTCCCAAGAACATCCCTCAAGTGTTTAGGAGCCAATGAACTGAAACACCTGTGAGCTTGGATTGTTAGGCTCAAAGATGCTTAAAAATACAAGACACCCTATCACTGTATACATTACACTGATACCAAGATCACCATTGTCAAAATCTGTTCTTCTGCTTTAAACAATTCAGCATCCCAGACCTGGGTCTTCTGGTGTGACTCTCCTCCCTGATTCTATTCATAGCATCAACCATCATCACAGGAAGATATCAATATTTTACTTGCTATACATAAATCATTATTGCATGATGTGCCAATTCTTAAACCAACATCAGTTCTTAAATAGCTTTCACAAAAGTTAATCACTTTTCCCCATAGTAAATGAACATCTCCCAATGTCAGTTAGTAAGAAATTTGTTTCCAGATGGGTGATTTTAAAATACAATCTATCACTATATATATATATAGTTGCACAATTTCTCTCTTTCTGTACCAGATTGAAATTATGAGCAGCTTTGTTTCTCCCTGCAAAGTAACAGACAAAAGTCTGAGAGGTCTAACATTCAAAATGCTTGTATTGGGTGCCTAATAGTATTAGGAAAGCAATGTGTTAACTGTTAGTTGGACTCAGGCAAAATCAAGAGCTGGTCCAATAAAAACCAGTAACTACCCTTCCAGGCATTCATCCAGGCATTGCTTTGGACAACCTCTGGTCTTCCAGAATGAGGAAGTAGAAGCAGAAATTGCAAAAGAAGCAGAAGTTGCAAAAGAAAGCTGGTGAGTAGAACAAGTTTGAATGTTATCCGCTTTTTGTTTTGTTCTTTATTTCTCATTGAGACAATTGCTTTAAAAAGTATTCCATTGTAAATGTTTCTTTATAAGTGTTCCCACTTGCCCAGATAAGAGAGAGGAAAACTGAGGCAATAGAATTCATTTTGGGAGACTATACTTAACTCTAACCGGGATAAGTGTGGCTATCATAATTTCAACATTGGCCCATAAATAGCTTTTGAGAAGAAGCAATCGTAACTTTGTCCATTAAGCAACCATGTGTAAGTTGAGGACTGCATTTTAATCTAGAGCACCTATATTTCAGTCTATGTATTTAGTATTGGAATATTTTTTAGAAAAATAGTACAATATTCCTTTTTTTCTTAAAGAGGAAGAAGACTAAGAGCACAACAATATATCTGTCTGCTTAGATTGAATCCAACCATACAGATTCAAATGTTTGTTTCTTCGTCTGGGTCGTTTGAATTAGAATCAAAACACAGAAATGTTGTTGGAAGCATAAAAAGTTCAAAGGGCATCAGATAGTTATTGATTTCAAGAAACCCTATCAGAGTTCAACAGCTGAAACCACATTACCAAGGGTCATCTGACTAGATATATGATATGTTTTCACTTGATCTACCTTTTCAATCTTGTTTTCTCTCTCTCCCCAGTCTATAAGGACATGGCAATGGCCTCCTCTTCATCTTTACAGCATGCTTTTATTTTTCTACTCCTGGGTGGCCTCAAGACTTTAGCCCTGGACAAATACACCGCAGCAGTATACGAACATGCAGTCGAACTACCAAAAGTCACAGTGAATCCTGTTTCCCCTGAAGAAGCCTTAAAATTGATGAACCAAAACATAGATATCTTAGAAGATGCCATCCAAAAAGCAGCAAAGCAGGTACTGGATACTATTTGCTAATATGCATTTATTGGTAAAATGGTTGTCCTGCAAGGGAAGTAGCTTTATCTTCACTTCTTTTGACAGGGAGCACATATCATTGTGACTCCAGAAGATGCCATATATGGATTTACTTTCACCAGAGAGACCATTTATCCTTACCTTGAGGACATTCCAGACCCACAAGTCAACTGGATTCCATGTACGGATCCTGAAAGGTATCTTGTGCTTTGCTTTTGTGTAGTCTCAGTTTAAAGGCACTTGAATGTGGTAGCCTTCTCTTAGGTTTGTGTTTCAGTATTACAATGTACACCCTGACATGGTCAATGTGTCTTGAAGAAAGGAAGGACCTTTCCATTGTAGCATGCCATTTAGGCATCCATTAGACTTTACCTGTTATCATCTATACATATCGTCCAGATACGTTGAGCTACAGTGTCCATCCACCCTGACCACCACGGCCATATCTTGCTTATTTGCTTACTTGTTCATTTGCTTATCACACTTTTTAACCACCCTTTGCCCTCAGATAGGGGCTCTAGAATACAATTTAATGAATAAAATTTAGAATTAAAAAGAATAACATTATTTTAAAAACAATATATAAAATAATTACAAATTACAAAAAAAACGGAGAATATGACAACATCTGTCAGCTACATAGACTGGGATGGATTTAATCTAAGCTGAAATAATTGTCAGCAATACAATAATTGGGTACATATTTATAGCAAACTTTCTCCATAGAGCTCAGTGTCAGGGTAATGATGATTTAATAGCTGACCAGCTGCTGTAATGCTGTTAATACTGTAATGCTGTAATGATGATGCAATGGTAGCAATGAGTCAGCCGGGTTATTTGACTCTTTACCACTTTAAGAGACTGTATATATAAGAGAGAACCTGTGAGGGCGTTCTCTCTCTCTGTGTTCTTCTGTGCTATAGTTGATGTTTAATTGCCTGACTTTGCCTAGTACGTGTATTTATATATTCCTTGTAGATAAACCACTATTTGAAAAACAAAGCTCTGTTTACTGTATTTTGCTCCTGGGTTGTCTCAAAATAGTCATACTCTGCGCACTCTGACAGGTTATTTGCCCAGTCCAGAGAGAAGACCATAGTGAGAAGAGAGCTTGCTCCAGAGTCAGAGGAGTTGTGCATCGTGATTTGTTAGTGGTTGGTGATTGTAAAGAAAACAGGCAACAGCCTCCATCAGTGTAATGGGAGGAGGTTTTGTGGTGTCTCAGCTGAATGAACTACGTCTCCTGGGAGTGTAAAGATGGAGATGTACCTGTGAAGGGAGGAGTTGTAGACAATAGTTACTGATCCACCAGCAGTCCTGGATGTTGGGGATCAGAGAAGAAATGAAAAGGCATTAGCCAGCATAATTTGGCTTTAGAGGACAGTTAACTGATACACATGTGGGGTCTCTAGTCTGCAAAAGAGTGCTGGGAGGCATTGTGCAATGTGTATGTTAAAGAGACTGTGGGCAGTAAAGTGTTGCTGACAAGAAGATTGTATAAAGCACAACTGAAGCTGGGGGAGAGCATGTCCACACATCTGCAGGCTATGAGAAAGGCATTCCTAGATTTAGAAGAAAGAGGAACGACGTTTACTGAGGAACACAAGTTATATGTCGTGCTCAATTTGTTGGACGCTTCATGGGATGTTCTTGTAACTAGCTTAGAATCTATGCAAGACAGGGACTTAACCATGATGTATTTGACTGGCCGATTGTTGGAAGAACAGAAACGGCTGGAGAGGTGACTAGGAAATGGAGAAGATAATGCTCAGCACAGGTCAACATTTGCAACATCCCTGGATGCCAGCAGAGTAGCTGAAACTGTTTACACAGTGAAGCGGTCCTAAACATGTGGTTCTACAGAGATGCTGCCTTGAGACGAGAAACAGAGGAGCAATGAGACAAGGGCATAGGGCTACTCAACACATTAGGAGTGGTTCATCATCGTCATTTTCCCTGGGAGCAACAGGGTTTGAAAACACCAGGAACACTTGGGTATTGGAAAGTGGGGATATTGCTAATAATTCAAAAACATTTTCTGGTTTGAGACCAGCTAAGCAAACATTTATTAATTTGGCCAATGGTCAATGATCTGCTGTTAAAGGGGAAGGTAAAGTCTATGTACCTGTGATAGGAGAAACATTAAACAATGTCTTATATGTACCTGAATTAGATCATAATTTGTTGAGTATTTTCAAACTAGACAGTCAAGGATATGAAATACTATTTGCTAGAGGACAATACACCATCAGGAAAGGTGGAAGAATTTGTGCACGAGGGATTAAGAAGGATGGTCATCTGTACATTCTAGGAAGGCAGGTGAATAGTTGTGCATGAACACTTATAAACACTCCCACACATGACAATTGTGTACATTTATTGCACAGGAGATTGGGGCATGTGAGTTGCAGAGTACTGCAGAAGACTCTTTACCACTTTAAGAGACTGTATATATAAGAGACACCCTGTAAGGGCGTTCTCTCTCTCCGTGTGTGCTTCCATGCTATAGTTGATGATTGATTGCCTAGTATGTGTATGTATATATTCCCTGTAGATAAACTACTATTTGAAAGACAAACCTCTGTTTACTGTATTTTGCTCCATGGTTGTCTCAAAATAGTCACACTGTGTGCACTCTGACAATTCTTTGTAAAATAATTAAAAATTACCCCCCCAAAGAAAGGAGAATATGCTAATATCTGTCAGCTACATAGACTGGGATGGATGTAATCGAAAGTGAAATAATTGTCAGCAATACAATAAATAGGGCCTGGGTACATATTTATAGCAAACTTTCTCCATAGAGATCAGGCAGTACACGTAATCTCTGCTTCTGTTTTTGTAACCATTCAAGGAGTAGGATGAAAAATGATATCTGCTTCAATATTCTCTTTGCAACAGAATGCAAATTTGAACTCTGCCTCGCGGGTCTCAGTTGATCGGGAGGAAATGGGGATTTTGTAGTAATCTTCCCCTTGAGTGGGGAGGAATGGAGATTTTACAGTATCCTTCCCCCTGCCACGCCCACCAAAACACGCCCACAAAGCCACACCACACCCACAAAGCCACACCCACAGAACTGGTAGTAAAAAATTTTTGAAACCCACCACTGGGCTCTAAGTGCCAAAAGGTAGCCTGTCATAACAGAAGGAAAACAACAGCATGGAATCCTGGATTTATTAATCAAACCACAATGTAATTGGTTGTGGCATGTTCTCTTTTATGGGAACAAGCTAAAGACGAGAGTTTACAATATTCTATTAAGATTCTCTCTCTCTCTCTCTCTCTCTCTCTCTCTCTCTCTCTCTCTCTCTCTCTTTCTCTCTATTTACCACCTAGGGGCATGGTTGTTTAGATGGAAATATATAAATTACATAAATAAAGTAAGTTAACTGGTTTGTTTAATCTCTGCCCTTATGTGTGTGTAAAGTCTCATTGCTGAAAATAGCTGGTCTGGGAATGGAGCAATTTGGAGTTGGGAAGAAACTGGGTACATTGGTTACACTAATCTATTATTTGCTTAACTGTATTTTATTAAATAAACTCCATAATTTGATGGCTAAGGCTGCATATTAAGGCTTAGACTATGATTTACAAATTACAGTTACTGGATTCACACAGTATCAAACAAATAAGTTTATAAATTACATGTTGTGCATTTATAAACAACTTACTAAATTATATCATTATTAATTCAAAGTATCTCTCAGTAGGGGATCAGTGCCAAAAATATTTATTTTATCTTTTCCCCAGTGAACTGCTGTTCCACTGATTGAGAGCACCTAATTATTTCCCGCATCTTTTCCTCTTCAGTGAAAAGAAACCAAACCTCCCTGAGTCAATTTCAAACAGAAATATAGTTGGCTTTTGTATTTTAAAAGAAATAACCTCACTTCTGATTTGTTGCCTGTTTTGGTGTCTCTGTATTACATCCTTCAACATGGAGATAAATTAACAGAATTTAATGGTACTAATTCTTCAGTTCTGTGGTCTTCACATTTAGATTTGGACCTGCTCCAGTCCAAAAAAGGCTGAGCTGTCTGGCCAGGAACAATTTGATCTATGTGGTTGCCAATATGGGTGATAAGAAGAATTGTAATTATACAGACCCAAAGTGCCCCTGTGATGGCCGCTATCAATACAACACAAATGTTGTCTTTGATTCAGAAGGAAAACTGGTGGCACGATACCACAAGGTAAGGTTACAAATTTCACGCTTTATTTTTAAGAACTGGTTATTTCTTCATGAACCCTACATAAAACATAAGCACATCACTTTATAAGTTAATTTTATTTTGAACATCAGAAGCCACTAGAGCATATTCCAACTTTAAGATTTCAGAGGGATAACGAATTACCTGTAGCAAACGTGATTTAGCATAACAGATACATAGGGTAGAAGAGAGTTTTGGGCATCCGATAAAATGCGGCTATAATTTGGCAGATCTTTCTTTCTTTCTTTCTTCCTTTCTGTCTTTCTTTCGCTCTCTCTCTCTATCTCTCTCTTTCCTTCATTCTTTCAATTATTTTTCCCCCTTTTTTATTGCAAAAATGTAATTTAGATTAAAAAAATAATACAAAAGTAAAAATACAATAAAAGATAAAAGTAAACTTAAAAGGGAAAAAGAGAAAAATAAGAAGTATCTACTATCTTAACTTTTACTCTTTTTATTACATGTGGAAATAATATTGCTCTGCCTTCTCATTTTTATATAAAGATATTCCAAAATCAACTAAGAAACACACATCTTTGACATCCATTCTTTACCCCTGACACATTTTCTTTCCACCTATCTGGACTAATTATTTAGCTGAATCCCAGTTTTAATAGCGTCAGAGTTCTTTATAATATCAACTTTCATAGTTTTGGAATGCAGTTCAGTATCAAATGTATATATGTAATAATTATGTTTTCTTCCAATGATGTTTGTTGGTTTATTCGTGTCAGAAGCATCACAGTTAAAGTAAGGCATACTATGTGACATAACATTTATAACATAAAATACAAGATTAAAATATGTACACATTTTAAAATTAAACAGATATTGCCAGAAATAGCAATATTAATTGAATTGCCATGAGATCCTTAAGTGTAAACTGATTGGAACACAAGGGGCAGGTATACATATGTGTTGTTGTCTGGATGTCACCACAATCACAAAGAACAGAAGCCATCAGATAGCCCCATTTATTTAGAGTTTCTGTAGATCTTGTTGTACCCAATGATATAACATATATAATCAAGATTATTTCAATGTTGAAACAAAAAACGAACCCTAAGTGAAATATTTAAAATAGATAATAGCAGATATTTATTTTCCAGCATAACTGGAACCACGCTGTGTGAAAATACAGGAGACCAGTATAAATGTGTTTCAGTTACATAAAGAAGATCTTCTCCTTGTAATAAGTGCTGATACTACATTATTAACAGGCATAGAGGTTCTGGAAAACCAGTCAATCAGAATGTAAAGAAGTTTAGGAATTTTTCTCCCTCTTATTTTAAAATGCATTACACTTTCATCTTCAATTAAAATGACTTCAAGATGGCTTTAAGTCATCTATTTTGTCATTTATGTTGTTTCTATGTTTACTGAAAAACACCTCACCTGTTTCCTAAATGTGTTATATTTTTAACAGTTTAACCTGTTTAAGGTGGAGCATCAATTTGATTTCCCTAAAGAGCCTGAACTTGCAACTTTCGATACTGCCTTCGGAAAATTTGGCCTCTTCACTTGCTTTGATATTCTCTTCCATGATCCCGCTGTAACCCACATAACCCAGCTCTCTGTGGACACCATCCTTTTCCCGACAGCCTGGATGAACGTCCTCCCACATTTAACTGCTATCGAATTCCATTCAGCTTGGGCCATGGGCATGCGTGCCAATGTTCTGGCAGCTAATACTCATAATCCCATCTTGAATATGACAGGTAATGTACTGGTTGAGATAAAAGGTTTGATTGGTATTTGGTTCTATTCACCAGACAGTTGAGAACCTCCAGCTGATTGAAAATTCTCTTCTGTCAGGTTCCAGTCTGATGCGGTGAATAAGAGTAAGCCACACAAGCAATGCTTTGTAGAGCAGTTTATCCTCCACGCTACAGCATGCTCCGACAATCACAGAAACAATGTGAATTGTCAGTGCTAAGCTTCTGGTGCTCCCTACCACCTTTTAAGTGTTTCGTGCCACACCCCGCTACTCCACCCCAACCCGCTTCGTAATCAATCTCAATAATACAGAGGAACTCAGTGTACTGTCAAATTTAACTGTTTCGGGTTATTTTAAGCAGCTTTCATGATTGTTTAAAATATTATTTATTTCATATTCAGGCCGCAAGAAGTTGCTGAAAGCTCCATCCACTGGAACAGTATCCTCTTCAGAAGACTGTGAAGACAAAGATTTGATACAAGCCTATGACAATGGTGAAAAGCAAAAGAATTCTATGGTTTAACAGAATAAGAAGAAAATCAGAACTCTTCATAGCCTGGGAAAGGAAACATAGATGAGAAAAGAACTATAGTTAAAGAGCTCCACAACTATAAATGCATACTCCATATTTTCTTGGTTTTTACTGAAAACATGCCAAAAATTCTTCATGTTGGGGTTCCCACTTTACACAATTCTACCAAACATGAATGTTTTTAATAACATACTTTGAGCTTTCCATTGTCCTCTTTAAAGACTTACAGCTTTTTGAAATCAACTGCCTCAAACTTTCCTGTCAAAGTAGCTCTGGAATTTTATTCCTTTAGAACTTTCCTTTTTATCACTCTTCTTCCTGTGGTCAAGCTATTATGCTAGATGTCGCTCTGTTGTCCACTCTGACCTTTCAACTTTCAGATCTTCTTCTTTTCCTTTTTCTTCTGGGCACTAACCATTATTAACTTCATACTCGGATATCAACTGTCAATCACAGTGTAGTGCTTAATCTTTTATTTCCTCTAGCCAGAATTTCTAATCAATCATAATATATCATCTTCTAAGAACCAGTGAGGAAATATTTCCTCCCCCATCTATCACTGCCTATCCTTTTTTTTCCTGGGGTTCCCCAATCGACTATGAAAGTAATTGACATAATTGTAAATCTAAACAAAATAATTACTACTGTTGCTTGACAGGTTTTCAATTGTGTGATTTTTCACACTGCATTTGGAGATTGCTCTTGTGAACAGTGTAGGATGTAACACTTCCCTGCCATATCTAATATTTTATTTTATTCACTGGGAGATTCAGCCATGAAACAACCCCTCCCCTCTGGGATACTGAATTATTGAAGGAATATTTTTCTTTAGAGTATGCTACATTTTTAGATCACAAAATAGGAAACTTGTAGTGGTCGAGGTCTGCACATTAACAAGTGACCTAATAAGTACAACATGGAAGGAATCACATCACATATTTGACCATGGGCAGGATTTCCTTTATTTAGTAGTGGGGGTGAGATATTTTAATTTGATTTAATCTGTTTTAATATTATGTTGAACCTGTTTGCAATTTACCTTATTGTCTTGTTTGCTTCCTCGTTCAAAATCTGTCTTGTGATTTTGGAACTACGGTACTCTGACTTTGAGCTTGGGGCATATCTTAAATATTTCCATATTCATTTTTCACCAGTTTTTTTTTTTAATCTGTACCTTGCTTTTCAGCAAATATTCATTGTTCTTTAGGGGGAAATGATCACATCTAATAGAGAATAATGGATCTCCTCCTTTTTTCAGATCTAAATGATGTTGCATCTGAAAATGGCTTGTCCCATTATCAGTTTAAAAAAATAATCCTGTCAAGTGCTGCTCAGACTCATCGGCTGAGAAAACTGAGGGGCCCTTCAAAATGCAGAGAGTGTGAGAACTTCATGGTCAATGGTATTGAATGTGAAGAAGTAAGTGAACATAAAGGGAACCATTTTGCTGCAAAATCGTCAAACAGCCTCCCACTCACATCAGTGCAACATATAACAAAAACATTGGTAGTCAAAAAAAGGTGTGAAAGTAATTGTTATTTAGGCTTCAATGGCATACTTACCTATATGGAGATAAGCACAAGAAAGCTAACTTTTAAATAAATAGGTCAGAGGTGGATTCCAAACGATTTGGTCTGGTTCTACCAAACCATTAGTAACTTACCAGCACAGTTTGGTAGAACCGTTAGCAACCTGGGCCTGCCACGCCCTCAAGCCAGTTCTTTCAGCAGCACCATAGGTGCTGCCATCTTGGATTTCGTGCATGCGCAGAAGCTTTTTTAAAGCACTGTGCATGTGCGCACACGTGCGGCTGCAGTGCTCCCCTGAGCAAGCCAGCAGTAAGAAGATTTAGAACCCACCTCTGAAATAGATATATATTTAACTCTATTAAATTAATTCATACCCATATTAACCATCTAGTAGTTACGTATCTATCAGTGGGACTTGATTGCTGATTTGGAAATGTAAGATAACAAGCATAGGAAAGATTCAGTATGTGTTCTGACTTGTAATGTGCTAGGTGGGTGCAGGAATAAAGGATGCCAGTCCCATTCCAATTGGGATCAAGTCTAGATCATGGTTTGTCATTTATTCATTTCTGGCCTTATGACAAGCATCTCTGCAGATCCAGTATTTAAGTGGTGGCCATTCAAGATGATTGCAGAGATTGTCAAGAGTAGTAAGTAATCTGGGAGAATTTTCATTTCTGTAAGATACAATACATTTTTGCAACAGTATGTTTATATTATTGAAGAACAGTACGAGCTGAAAGAACTTGAAGCTTTAGTTTCAGTAAGTATGTTCCTGAATGACATAATCTGAATTAGTTAACATATCTTTGGTCCATTATGAAAAATAGACAACTAGGCTAGAATTTTGAAGAAGTCCAACTTTTATTCTTTCCTTCTGTGTTCATTGAAAGTACTAAAAACTCAGCAGACATTAAGCATCAATTTGAATTTTTGATCCACCCCTTCAGACATCTAAGTTCAGTACTGGGAGGAATAGACTTCATGTTTCTATACACTAAAGCAAGAAAATGTGTTATGTAAGTGCACAAAATGGTGGTCAGTTACAAAAGCTCAAAATACTGTGGTTTAAGAAATAGCTCTTTGTTAAGACTGATCCAATCCTTTGGGGTTTTTTCACAGTGCCTGTTGACCTGCCATAAAAAATGTCTGGAGACTCTTCTCATCAATTGTGGTCATCAAAAACTGCCAGCCCGGTCATCATTATTTGGAATTGACTTCAGCGATGTGCCAAGGGATTTCCCAGAGGAGGTGCCATTTATTGTGATGAAATGTACATCAGAGATAGAAACTCGTGCCTTGGGAGTGCAGGTAACTCATTCTTCTATGCATACATTCCAAGTTTTATTCCTGTTTCAAGGTAAGCGGGAACAAAATTTTCATACCCATTCCTAATACAAAGACGGAATTAACAGTCACCTACGCATGCTTTATATTAGTCAATTTCTGTGGAAGCATACAATTCTTCAAAAATGAGAATGGCAAGCTGTTTAACAGCTGGAGCAAACATGTCTGACTATATCTTTGTCTGCATATAGATCAGAATTTTACATATATTGTAATTTCAGGATCCTTACATGTTATATGCTGGTTTTCCATCCTGCTGTTAGCTCTGAATTTTAGACTGAACAAAATATATCTCTAGGTTTCTGAGCTGGCAGAAGTACTGTATATTTTCTATACTAAATTAACCAGAGTTTGGTGTTTTAGCATTTCAGTCTCTCCTCCACCTGCATCTCTGTATTTCTGAATCAGATTGATGTTCCGGTTGTCATTTGGGCACCTATGTATATGTGTTGTTCATCAAACTGGCTTCCTCTGATTTGGTCTACCTTTTGCCTCTCCTCAATGCAGGGAATATACCGCATTAGTGGGGCGAAAGCACGCATGGAGAGATTGTGCCAAGCCTTTGAGAATGGCCGAAGGTTGGTGGAGCTGTCAGAACACTCACCCCATGACATCACTGGAGTCCTTAAACATTTCCTTAAGGAGGTAAAGAATAAAAACAGAGAGCACCCTTAGCATCGCATTTCCGTACGGCTGAAAGTGATTTTCTGAAATGTGTCTCTTTAGCTGTGGGAGTTCGCAAGGTACATTTTCCAGACACACACTGATATTAAAAGACAGCTCACAGTTATTCCTTCCCTTATAATAAACATCTTGCATTGCCTCCAGCTTTCACAATCTGAGGGACTCGTATATACTGGTCTATGGTTAATTTGATTGATTGATTGATTGACTCATAGACATCATATAAATTGCAGTTTGCCTACTATTTTCCAGATGTACACTTATATTTTTGTATCTATTCTTATTGTCCTCGGGTTTTTAAAAGCACAATCTCTTATGTGGTTTGCATCAAAGAAGGATCTTCATTGGCAACTACTTACTACTTTTTTCTTCCATTCCCATTTTACAAGACATTTTAAAAAATAAGGTTCTGATCTTGGCCTCCAGAAAACAAAGTCCATTCACTGCGCCATATAATGACTGCTTAGGATCTTCTGCAGACTAAACATACTCTGTTCCTTTAACCATTTTGGATAGGACTTGGTTTCTTTTGGTAGCCATTCTCTCAACTCATCCCATGTAGACTTGGCTAAGGCAGAGTAAAGTGGGACAGTAACCTGCTGTGATCTGGACTTGTTCATACATTTACAGTATCTATAGCTGTCCATCTGAGTAAACAAATCTGCGCAGCTCATAAAAATATATCCTCAAACTTGATTCAACTTTTTAGCAGCTGCATCACACTGTTGTTTCATGTTCTACTGGTGACTTACTAGAACATTCAGTTTCTTTTGACATGTACAGGTAGTCCTCGACTTACAACAGTTTGCTTAGTGACTGTTCAAAATTACAATGGCATTGAAAAACGTGACTTATGACCGTTTTTCACAGTTATGACTTTTGCAGCATCCCCATGCTCACGTGATCAAAATTCAGATGTTTGACAATTGATTCAGATTTATGACGGTTGCAGTGTCCTGCAGTCATGTGATCCCCTTTTGTGACCTCACAAAAGCAAAGCCAATGGGGAAAACAGATTCACTTAACAACCATGTTACTAACTTAACACTTGCAGTGATTCAGTTAACTGTGTCAAGAAAAGTTGTAAAATGGGGCTAAACTCACTTAACAAATTTCTCACTTAACAACATAAATTTTGGGTCCAATTGTGGTTATAAGTCAAGGACTACCTGTAGTACCGTCAAATTAGGTCTCCCCTTTTTATTCTTATATATTTCATTTCTCCTCCCCACATGCAGACTTTATATTTCACTCTTTTAATTTTCATTCTGTTTACTGTAGTTCAGCCTATTGTTAAATTTCATCCTGTTTATTTCAGCTCAGTTATGCTGTAACCTGCCTAGAAGATGATTTTTTTATTATTATTATTATTATTATTATTATTATTATTATTATTATTATTATTATTATTATTATTATTATTATTA
>JANHFT010007305.1:295674-308319 GCA_032467955.1 Pseudoxenodon macrops
AGGAGTTGCAGATTACAGGACAATTTTTTTCTGAAACCAAATTGTTTGTTAGAGAGCAGGTTGTTTGTCTCTAAGTGGAGGGTAATGGATTGATTTATGATTGATTCCATAACTTTGCAGGTGACGCAACATAAAGAGATTGGTCTGTAATTTTTCTCAGCAGTGTCCAAGAGGAGGTCTAAAAAATAACTTAGTGGTTGCTGTAATGTGGCCAAAGCCTTTCTATGGGCATGCAATGTATGATCACAGTGCCATAACTGCCATCGTGCATTTTTTGATCCCCTGATGCTGCTTAATCTACAAATAGTACATCTACATGTTTATTGTTAAATTTAAGTTTACCAACAAAGAAATAAAGGGAAATTAGTATAGCTATTTCAAGTTGTTTAGCTCTGGTCAGCTAGCCATATCCTTCTGGGATTTGAACCTTGGCCACTTGTATATTAGGCAGATGTATTAACATCTAGGGACAGTGGTGGCTAAGTGGCTAAGATGCTAAGCTTGTCAATCAGAAAGGTCAACAGTTCAGTGGTTCAAATCCCTAGTAACACATAACGGAGTGAGCTCCCATTACTTGTATGAGATTCAACCTAGCAGTTCGGAAGCATGTAAAAATGCAAGTAGAAAAATAGGAACCACTTTGGTGGGGAAGGTAACAGCATTCTGTGTGCCTTCAGCATTTAGTCATGCTGGCCACATGACCACAGAGATCTCTTTGGACAGTGCTGGCTCTTCGGCTTTGAAACGGAGATGAGGACCGCCCCCTAGAGTCGGGAACGACCAGTAAATATGTGCAAGGGGAACCTTTACCTTTATTAACCTCTAGGCCACAGGCTCTCCTTGCTTTTATGACTGTACCAGGGGGGAAACTAAGTGTTTTCCAGTGAGACCGGTCTATCAGGACAATCTGGTCTACCAAATATGGGATGGAACATACTGCTTCCACTTTGACCTTCCAGCCCCAATCCAGAAGCCTTTGCAGACTGTTGCTTCTGCGACAAACTATTTTGTTAGTTTGACAAAATAGTTTGTGGTGGAAGTGACTGCCTGCGAAGGCTCCTGGATTGGGGCTGAAAGGCGAAAGTGGAAGCTGTATGCTCTGTCCCATATTTGGGTAGACCAGGTTGCCCTGTTAAAACAGCCTTACCGGAAAAACACTTCATCTACATGTTTACACACTTGTCATTGTCAGTAATAAAATAATTTCTGGAAGAAAAGGTGAATAGAAGCTGAGAAAATATGGAATAGTTATTTCAGATCTCTTCAGGTCTTTGATTAACTAATCACCTTAGTGTCAGTTTCATCCAGGTGACTCCTTCATTTACCTAAAATGGCTCCATTTTGGTAATTGCTGTGATGATTAGTACATGTCAACATACTTCACTTTATTAGTATTATCCAGAACATACATCTTTATCTCTTCATAATCCATGCTGCTTTTACGTCTCAAATACTTCTGCATTCTATATTTATATCACTAGGTTGTTCAGGTTGGCAAAGCCAGAGACCAGAAGCTCATGCCAGGTATAAATAACCATTCAAAACAGAGACTGAAAGAAGGAATTTTAAAAAATGCAGATGAATAAATAAGGGATGGCAAAATGTTGCAAAAGTTATAGATCTCCACTATAACTGTGATAGCAAACCTATGGCACATGTGTCACAGGCAGAGCCCTCTCTGAGAGCACACCAGCCATCGCCCCAGCCCAGTTCCACCACACATGCATGCACGCCTCCTGCCAGCCAGCTGGTCTTTGGATCTCTGCCGGACATGTACAGGGGAGTGCATGTGTGTGGGGCAAGTACATTGCATGCACATTGCATGTGAGCGCCCCCTCCATGCCCTGTGTTGGGCCCAAAAGGCCTCCTGCACCAACCAGGAAGCCAAAAATGAGTGAGGGGGGCAAGGTACATATGTGGAGGGACAGGGTACATGCGCAGGGGGTGGGGCCTATGCATGGGGGATGCTTGCATTTCATTTTGGGGGTTCACTCGTGTGCGTACGCTTTGGGCACTTGGCACCAAAAAGGTTAGCCATCACTGCGCTATACCATTAATTAACTGTAAATAACTGAGTATTTACTTTAAAAATATTAAAAATCACTCATATGTTCTAAGCTGAGAAGGAATATCAAGTACTATGGTCAGCAACATTTAAATAATTGAAGTTAATTGCAAACTATAATAAATTCAACCCACATAATTAAAAATCTGTTTGGATTTAAAATCCTATAAAACTGAAATATAGGCTGCATATCAGAGGTGGGTTCCTACCAGTTTGGACTGGTTCTACCAAGTAGGTAGTAGGCTGTTGGTGATGTCACAGAGTCGGTTCTGCTCCGTGGGTGGCATCTTTTTTTAAAGATTTTTTTCTTCTGCGCATGCGGAGAAGCTGAGTTTCCAGCACTGTGCATGTGCCGCCATCTTGTTTTTGGCCTTTTGGGGGAGGAATTTTTCGGGGCTTTTTTCTACTGCACATGCACGTGCACCCAAGGCGCGCCCATGCGTGCATGAGTTGCGCCCACGCGGCGTGGGAAGCAGCAAACCGGCAGCGAGGTAAGTTAGAACTCACCCCTGCTGCATATGTAAAGAAACCTGAATGTTGAGTACGGTACAAGTCCATGAATGAAGTTGCAGTTTGGGAATGTTTGAGTTGAATTTTATATCAGATTTAATTTTCAAGTGCAGTTATTCTAGATATTATACCACCCAAATCTGATTTGTTGCCATGCCTGTCATTGTCCCTTCCCTTCTGTGGCTGGTTATTGCCTTAAGCAACAATTTTATCCTGGGCAGCCAGGTTGCTATGTTCTTTGCTGATCCCATTAAGTCAATGAATCATCTCCAACCCTAGTCATGCATGCTTCATAAACCCTTGTGTCTCCCAGGGTTTCTGTCCAGGTTGACCAAGCATGTTCTCCTAACTTTCATATCTCCTGATCACAGCACAGCAAAGTTTTCCTTCCCCCATCCTTTTAAAAGAACGGGTTTAAATTACAAACTGGAAATAGTGCTACTTCGTTTCTATAAAGCTGACTTATCGGTTTGTTTCCTCGCCCAAAATTTCCATGGACCTACAGAGGAAGGTAGGAACGAAATAACAACCCATTGTTTTGATTCATCAGAGTAGTGAAGGTATCATAATGGAAGAAAAGGAAGGTTCCTTGTTGTATAACATGGGAAGGGGGTATGGAAGTATTCATAAGTGCAAATATCCGGGGAATAAAAGGAAAGGCACAGGACTAGTGAGCAAGGAAAAACAATTCCTAAAAAAAAGAAAAAGCAGTTCAGGTAGTAACCATCCCTGCATGCATCAGAAAGAACAGAAGCAGGGAAAGTGTAGACTGGGCTGAGCAGAGCAGGGGTGGGTTGTGGATATTTTTGCTGCCAGTTCACTCAGGCTCATGCTGCGTGTCTGTACACGGCAATAAAAAACTAGCTTCTGCACATGTGCAGAAGCAAAATTCGAGATGGCGGCACCCACGGAGACACTAACAGAACCGGCTCCATGACATCATCACGGAGTTACTAACGGCTCTATAGAACCGGATAGAACCGGTAGGAACCCACCTCTGGAGCAGAGTCTTGCAATCCAGACTGATTTTCTGAAGTAGGCTTACGTAATAGCTGGGAGCAGAGAGTAATATGAACATTTTTTCCCCTATTGGATTCAGAAGCTTGAAGAATTCTATGCAATGGAATAAGAAAGAAAAGAAGGGGAAAGAAATCAAACCTTAGGGGCTATATTTGAATGAATTAAAGATTTGGATTTGCAGAAGTAAAACAAAGTTAAAGTTGATTTATTTGATCAAGGTTAAAACAAGAAATTCCGGCCACCCTTTAAGGATCCTCCACTGACATCAGAACTGAAAAGATTTTTTTAATGGATTTGTTTATTGATAAGAGATGGGATTTGAGATGAAGAGATAAATATCTGTAACATTACAAGGGGGTGAAGAATCACCAAATTGGTTTATATTTGCCATGATGAAGGTTGGAAGTCACTTCTTTATATAAGTCTTTTCTCTTATTTATTTTATTCATACTTTTTCCAATGAATCACTATGCCCATTTCATTGGAAATCAGTCTTAGGAACTGAAGTGTCTTCAGCAAAATTGGATAGATTCTCATTTTAAGTCCACAGAACTTTTAAACCCTTTTAAAATAGCATCTCAATCAGTTATGAAATAACCTCACCAAAAAAGGACACAACATCTTGATACCCACCATACTTTTTAATCTTTTGCATATTTTTAAAAATATTTATGTGGTTTTTTTTAATGAGAAACAGAAAATATTTCAGAGCTGATAGCAACATGTAGGATCCTGGAAAGATGCTCATGTCTAAGGCAGGTTGTAAACCTGCCTACTCACAAAATACCTTAAAATGGTCAAGACAATCAAGCTACCAAACTCAAGATACCCACTTGTCAAGCTCAGCACACCCACTGTAATAAAAATAAAAGGCACCTGTGTAAGCTGATAAGATAGATCCAGTGTTGGAATTCCATGGCATGGCATGGCATTCCATGTTCCCTAACTTCCTTCTGTGTGTGACTTCAAGTCAGTTTTGACCCCTGGCAACTGTCTGGAGGAGTTCTTGCGGTTTTCTTGGCAAGGTTTTTTAGAAGTGGTTTGCCATTGTCTCTTTCCTGGGGCTGAGAGAGAGGTCAATGTCCTCTCAATGTCCTCAGTGTCACCCCGAAAGCTTTATGCCTAAGAAGTCCTCTTTCCCAGTTTCTAACCTGATGCCTTAAGTGCTAGATCAAACGGACTCTCTTTATAGTCTCTACTTCTGCTAAAAAATATACAAGCATTTACTTTTGTTAATGGTGTTGGGGAAGGTTGCTTCTACTTGCATAAGATGTAATTTCCAGTTATCAGCTCTGTCACCCTTATTTGCTTAGCAATAATCTTCATTAGGTTACCAAAGAACAGCAATTCAACTCAATTTTATCAGCATATCTTAGTCTTCTCTAATAATTGACTGATTTAAGTCTGGCAAGCCAGAATTGGGTGAACTTATAGAGCAAGTCACCATTTTTTATTGCTTTTAGCCAAGATAACTCCTTTACTCTTATCTTAGGCTAAGTCAAATGCCTCAAATATCATATCCCTGGGATCAAGAAAGGATAGGATAGGACAGAACAGGACAACAGAACAGAACAGAACAGAACAGAATAGAATAGAATAGAATAGAATAGAATAGAATAGCTTTATTGGACAAGTGTGATTGAACACACAAGGAATTTGTCTTTGGTGCATAAGCTCTCAGTGTATATAAAAATACATTCATCAAGAATCATAAGATACAACACTTGGTGATAGTCATAGAATACTAAATAAGCAATCAAATCATATTAGGAAACTAAATAAAACAATATAAATCGTAAAGATACCGTACAAGCAATAAGGTTATAGTCATAAGTGGGAGGAGATAGATAATACGTAGGATAAGAAGAATAGTAATACAGTCTTAGTAAATAGTTTGACAGTGTTGTGAGAATTAGTTGTTTAGCAGAGGGGTGGCATATGGGGAAAAACTATCGTTTTGTGTAGTTGTTCTGATCTGCAATGCTCTATGAGATCATTTTGAGGGTATAAATTGAAACAATTTATGTCCAGATTGTGAGGTGTCTGTAGATATTTTCACAGACCTCTTTTTGACTCGTTCAGTATTCAGGTCCTCAATGGAAGGCAGGTTGGTAGCAATTGCTTTTTTTGCAGTTCTAATTATCCATTAAAGTCTGTGTCAGTCTTGTTTGGTTGCAGAGCCAAACCAGACAGTTATGGAGGTGCAGATGACAGACTCAATAATTCCTCTGTGGAACTGAATCAGGATAGGAACTAAGAAATTTCCTGAGAGAGAGCAATCTGTCAGTGGAAAAACTTGCCCCCAGAAGTTGTGGGTGCTCCAACACTGGAGATTTTTCAGAAGAAATTGGACAGCCACTTGTCTGAAATGGTATAGGGTCTCCTGCTTGAGCAGGAGGTTGGACTAGAAGATCTCTAAGGTCCCTTCCAACACTGTTATTCTAATATTCTGATAGCAGCACCTTGGAGAGTTCCAAGCAAACAGCCTATTCTAACAAAAACCTGAAGGCTGATGATACTGTATCATTCCTGCTGTCCAAATTTTGAATATTGAGGGTTTTTTTCTAGACCATATAGCAATATAAAGCACAATTATCTATTATTGGGCAAATGCTGTGGGGCAAGAAGGGATATGAGCTGAGATTGAGGAAAATATGTTTATTCTAGCCTCAACTAGTATTTGATATGATTTGCATTCTTAATTTTGAATCCATTACAATACTGCCTAGTCATGGTGACCTAAATGCCAGTGTTCATTCTTGCTTTGGATTACCGGTAAATTTCCAGTGTGGATCTTGCCTGATGTCCTTTTGGCCAGCCATAACTAAAAAGAAAGGCGTAATGAATATACCAATTATCCTCTTCCTTTCTCTTTCCCCCCCGTTCCAATCTATCCTTTCTTCACTTCGTATCTCTCCCCTTTACTTCACAAAATGTAATCTGCATTTTTTCCCTTTTATTTTACTTCCATTATTGCAACAGAGCAATAACACTTAGACTTATACACCACTTCATAGTGCTTTACAGCCCCCTCTAAGCTGTTTATAGAGTCAGCATATTGCCCCCAACAATCTGTGCCCTCATTTTACCAACCTCGGAAGGATGGAAGGCTGTGAGAATCGAACTGCTAGCAGTCAGCAGAATTAGCCTGCAATACTGTATTCTAACCACTGGTCCATCCTTAATTGCAGCAATCCCATTTGCTGAAAAATACTGACTTTTCTGCTGCTCTCATCTACTTTACAAAGGCATCCTCCTATTTAGACTAAAGCTCTCAATGTTACCCAAACTGCTTCCATGGAGGAGGCTGTATGTTTTAATTCCAGGGCCAGGATTGCAGAAAGAATTCTCTATCAGTAAAATAATATTCCCTCTCTGCATTATTTGTGTCCCAGGAGTTTGTGCTATTTCCTAGAATAATTATTACATGGGACTCAGATCAGCTCTCATATTCTTGGAGTTTAAAGGATTCTGTGTATGTATTCCTGACTAGGAATTTGATTGAACAGTGATTAATCAATGAAACAATTTTATAACTATAAAAAGGATAATTGTTTAAAGGAAAAACATTATAAAATAGGTAAAGCCTAGAACATGGCTAGCTACATGATAGGGTCATAAGACTAATGAATTAATAAATTAATAAAGGCTAGCTACGTCATATTCAGCTCTAGTAAAATTATTGGGTGTTAAATAAACAGGGCTCCTTACAGCATATCATAATATTTTTGCATTTTTATCATTCATAGGAGGAGGTATGCCATTCTTAGGGTTAATTTCACAGACTTTACTAAGCTGTGGTTTATTTCAACACAACGTTCTGAATAAATAAAAACAGCTAGCTGTACTCAACACATTGAGCAAAAATAGTGAAGAGAAGTATTACACCAATGAACTCAGTGACATAAACTAAGTAATACCTTGCTAAACCTTAGTAAGACCACACCTAGAACACTACATCCAGTTTTGGTCACTACACAATTAAAAAAATATGTTGAAAGAGTACAAGATTTGATGGGCTGCCACAGAGAGGAAGAGGTCAAGCTATTTTCCAAAGCATCTGAAAACCAGACAAGGAATAATGGATGGAAACTGATCAAGGAGAGATTCAACCTAAAAATAAGGAGAAATTTACTGACAATGAGAGCAATCAACCAATGGAACAGCTTGTCATCAGAGGTTGTCAGAGCTTCATCACTGGAAGCTTTCAAGAAGAGACTGGACTGCCATCTGTCAGAAATGGTGTAGGATCTCCTGCTTCAGCAGGGGATTGGACTAGATGGCCTACAAGGTCCCTTCCAACTCTGTTAATCTGTTAATCTAGCAGATTTATGAGATCAACACCTTCCAGTAAAGCTATTCGTTGCATTAGAATAAATAAGACAAACCTATGTAGATTCTAAAACTGTGAAGGTTGAGTGGGAGTAATAGATTGCTTTTAAAAGCCTTTGAGAAGCCATATAATTATTTCACAGGCTTGCTTTCATGTCAACTTGCTAAAATAAGATTACTATTAAAATAACTAACAGTATAAAAATGCATTGTTTCCAGAGGAAAGAAAGATGGTGTTCATAAAGCTGCAATTGTCTCAAGACTCCTTACTTTACCATTTTGTCTGTTAGTTATCCAGGACCAGGCCATAAATCATTGAATGTGTCCGAGCAAAGATTTCCAGCATATGAAATTGCTTAAATCCATTGGGCTCGTAAATGCACAACGGAAGATGCTGGATCTCCTAGCGGGTTGTCATGCATAACTGAAGGTCAGTACTCAGGTTTTGGGATAGCATAGCTGAATAAGCATGATTAGTCCTACAGTGTTGATGAAAAAGTTGAAACAATGTGTAGTAAATGCTGGCCACTGGTGTAATACAATAGTGCCCCTCTTTACGGTACAGTCATGGTCACAAAAGATGATCATTAGCCTCCCCCTTTTTTTAACATCATGCCTTACCTATCCATAGCCAGGCTTCCTGTTCACTTTCTCTCTCTGACTTGGCATTCTGATGGTCCCTAAAAGCCCAATCAAAACCAGGGGATTTCCTTTTGCCCTTAATTTGCTGTCTTGTGAGTCAAAAGATTAGGGTGAAAATCCAGCAGAATTTATGGAAATAAGTAGATGGCCTGTTATTACCAGAGAGGGGACTATCCCTTTTCTACACGTATACAATTTCCTGAGCACACACACACACACACACACACAGATGAGATACACACACCATAGCACAAAGATTAATGTGCTTTGAAGTTGTGGGGGGAAGAATCTTATCTCAACTCTAAATGTTCGTATTGTGCTTCCTACCTATCCTTCTTGACAGATGATACTCCTCTGCAGGAAGATACGAGACTAAAGAATTCCTGGTTCTTGCAACTAAGAGAACATATCCGTAGGATTGCACATGTGATATCCATAGGACTGCACCTGAGATGGGCTTGCATGTATCTGAACATTTTGAAGGGATGCAGTTGTGCTGTGAATCCGTCAATGGCTCCTGCATAAAGAACAGCTGGTCAATGAGCATCCGATTTTCCATGTACAGCTTCATGCTGTGTGTGATCCTGGCTACTGTAGCAGGCAACCTGGCTGTTATCATCTCCGTATCACATTTCAAACAGCTCCACACGCCTACAAATTTCCTTATACTCTCGATGGCCACGGTAGATTTCCTTCTCGGCTTCTGCGTCATGCCTTACAGCATGATAAGATCTGTTGAGAACTGCTGGTATTTTGGGGAGCTCTTCTGCAAAATCCACACCAGTGTGGATATCATGCTGAGCACTGCTTCCATTTTCCATCTTTCCTTTATCTCAATTGACCGTTACTATGCCGTCTGTGACCCGCTGCGATACAAATCCAAGATAAACACTTCTGTCATATTAATCATGATTTTTATCAGTTGGATATTTCCTGCCTTGTTTGCTTTTGGCCTGGTTTTTTTGCAACTCAACGTATTGGGAGCGGAAGAAACGTTCCACGAGTTTATTTATTGCGTGGGAGGATGCTTTGTCTTTTTCAATGAAACTTCGGGTGTGGTGGCCTCCATGTTTTCCTTCTACATCCCTGGGTTTGTCATGCTAGTTGTCTATGGGAAGATATACATAATAGCCCAAAGGCAAGCCAGATCCATTACAGCTGCTATGAGCCAAATACAGATAAGGCTTGAACTACAGCATCATATCTCCCACAACAGAGAACGAAAAGCTGCAAAAACCTTAAGTATAGTGGTTGGGGTTTTCCTCATATGCTGGTCCCCATTCTTCTTCTGCACCATCTTGAGCCCATTTATGAATTATACAATCCCACCCATCCTTATTGATGCAATGGTTTGGTTCGGTTATTTGAATTCCACACTTAACCCAATTGTTTATGCATACTTTTATTTATGGTTTCGAAGGGCCTTGAAGCTGATTTTATTGGGGAGGGTCTTTCAGCAGGATTCATCCAGAACTCAGTTATTTTTGGAATAAACCATACTGGAGGGGAGACACAGTTCCTCAGTATTTCGTTCTCCTCACAGGTGAGAGTGAAGGAGCAGTTTAGTGTAACTTTTTACTGCTACTTGTAAGTTTAACAGAAATGGGACATTAAAAATGAGAATAACCAAATAATATGTGCAGCTAATTTCTTTCCAGCAACAACATAGACTTTGGGATGGACCTTTGAAGGGAAGGCCTCCATACCGCAAGGAGACTAGGATGAGATACAAAAGATAACACAAATTTGCGCCATATTTGATTCTGGTGACTGATCTGTTTTTGCTATTTCAATATCTTTGTTTACATACTTTTAAATTTTTCCCCAAGATATCTTTGGATGGTCCATAATACCACCTCCTTTAGGCGAACAGTACACTTGATATCACACATTGTCATTTCTTTCAAAACAATCAAGAATTTCTAAGTTTTCCTCAGCTGAGTAAGCCTCCCCCCCATTTTTTTTCTCTACTGGAGATTTCATCATAAACATACTTCTTTGGTATGGCCATATCAGAGATTGGTTCCTACTGGTTCGGACCAGTTCTACCGAGTAGGTAGTAAGCCACTGGTAACATCATGGAGTCGGTTCTGGTCCCTGGATGCCGCCATCTTTTTTTTTTTATTGGGGGAGGGGAATTTCTGCATGTGCAGAAGATATGTTTCCGGCACTGCACATACGTCACCATCTTGTTTTTGGCCTTTTTTGGGGGAATTGTTTTCTACTGCACATGCGCACACCCATGGGACGCGGGAGGCCACAAACTGGTGGTGAGGTAAGTTAGAACCCACCCCTGGGTTAAATAAATAAATACATTATTTGGCCTGGTCTAGTTTACTTAGTTGGTGGGAGGGTAGCATACATGGAAGAAATAATATCAATAATGAGGAGAGGAGCACAACAGATACTATAAAGTAGTGTAAATGTAGTAAGTGACTTAGATGGACAAAGGTAGTCATAAGTGGTCAGCTGAATAGTGCTATTAATATTCACTTCCCATTTCTTATAAGAACAAAATTGAGACTCAGGAAAGTTGTGCATTGACAAATACACTTCATGCTACATAAATATCATTCCTCTATTTATCAATCATGTATGAATGAATTCATGCTCTATAGATACATGCTATGTGAGAACTAATTGTACTTGTGGCTGAGAACCAGACTTACAAAAAAAGAGTTCTTTGCAGTTTGAAAATAATATAATCAATAATTTATATTGGTATTTTTGTTATAAAAGACATGACAATACATGCTTGAACCACTACGAGTTGGATTAACTATTCTCCATGTCCATATATTCAGTCACATTTATAAGTTATCATTCAATAAATAAATAGTCTACATGATTTTTAACAAAGCTTAACTCCTAACAGAATTGGCCAGTGTGCTGTATTTAATAGACTGAAATTGGATGCTTCTGTTAATAAAAACTGTGTCCTGGTATTTTCTACCTGACTCGAGTATGTTGGATTGAAAGCATAGTTTTCAAAAGAAATCTAACATGCACCATAATACAAGATAGATTTTATGATGCTACTTTCCTTCAACAGAAGAAACGCTGTGTCTTCATAATATTTATTGGCTTTTGTAAAGACTGGGCAAGCCATATTATTGCAATTATATAAGTTTTCATACAGACTAGCTACTTCCTAGTCAGAGTGAGGTTATGCTCCTTCCCGGGAGAATGAAGGCTGCATTTGGCTTTTGAATGGTATACTAAATGCTGCATCCAAAATATCGGACAGCAACAATGAATTGTAAATTTAAACTGAATTAAACTTAAATAGTTAATGTGATGAATCAGAGAATAATGGAATATATGACTTGGAGGAGACCATATGCAATATATCCTTTTATGCTCATTGCAAAAATTCTTTAAATAGTCACCAGTTCACCATCCGGTGCACAGCACGCAGACTTCCGAACTGGTAGGCAAGGTAAGTAGATTTCACCACTGCTCTGCATTGTTTTTTGTTTGAGAGAGGGGGAAAATCTTTAAAATTTATTACTTTCTTCTCCCACTGTTTGAAATCTCTGTCATACGTTTCCGTCACTATTCTTGTTTAGTCAGTGAAGCTTTTTTTTTTTAAATTTTTTGTCAAGCACATATTATATAATATATACAAGTATAAACATGTTTTGAAAACATGAAATGAATACGAATAAAAGGGAACATTAGGACAGGAACAGTAGGCACGCTGGTACACTGATGGATGCCCCTTACAGACCTCTTAGGAATGAGGTGAGATCCCCAGTAGACAGTAAGGTTAAAATTTTGGGGATTTGGGGATGAAACCACAGAGTCAGATAGTGCATTCCAGGCATTGACCACTGTGTTGCTGAAATTGCATTTTCTGCAACCGAGTTTGGAGCCATTAACTTTAGGTTTGTGTCTATTGTGTGCTTGTATACTGTTGTTGTTGAAGCTGAAGTAGCCATTGACTGGTAGGACATTGTAGCAGATAATTTTATGAACTACGCTTAGGTCATACCAAAGGTGGTGTAGTTCTAAGTTGTCTAAGCCCAGAATTTCAAGTCTGGTGGCATAAGGTATACGAACAGAGGAGTGTAGTA
>JANHFT010007305.1:312871-323012 GCA_032467955.1 Pseudoxenodon macrops
TTCTATTCTATTCTATTCTATTCTATTCCATATATTCTATTCTATTCTATTCTATTCTATTCTATTCTATTCTATTCCATATATTCTATTCTATTCTATTCTATTCCATATATTCTATTCTATTCTATTTCCATTCAATCCTATTGTATTCTATTCTATTTCCATTCAATCCTATTCTATTCTATTCCATATATTCTATTCCATTCCATTCCTATTCCATGCCATTTGCAGCTACATGGCAACATTTCATGATAGCTTGCAGAACACTGGCACTATTACTGTTTTGGGGAAAAACTGCCCCCATAGCAAATGAACAATTTGCTTTACAACTGCTTGGGGGGGGGGGGGATCGGTCTGGCCACATGAACGGACAGGCTCCATAGATGGCCGTTATGTCGAGTACTGTCTGTATTAACTGCAACAATTCCTGCCTGGAACGTTTAAGCCGAACGTTTTATCAAAGCTACTTGTTACTTTTATAGAAGAGCCCTGTCAAAGGAGTTAAAACCATCTAAAAAAAAAATGCAAGCATAAAACTTCAGGCGGTTTTTTTTTTTTTAAATGGATTTAAAAAAGAACTCGGCTAAACGCTGCCGAAAGTTGGGTTATGCCTGGGGAGGCCGTCATTTGAAGCATTTAAACTTCTAATCCCCTTTTAGGGGGGGGGGAAGAAAAAGACGACTTAAAACATCTGCAACAGATATTAGCGAAGAGCTTCCTCAGCTGTCAAGACGCGGGAGAGATTTAGACAGGAACGTATAAGCTGACAGGCTGCCTCCCGCCTGACACGGTGTTTCAAAAAAAAAACCCACCACACACCCTTCCACAAAGCTCGCTTACTTTTTTCCTCCTCTTTTTTCTTCTCCGAAGCAGGAGCGTAGCGCCCTTCCTTCATGGCTTTCTGAATAAATTTGTAGTAAGGATTGAGGTAGTGATCAAACCGCAGGAAATCAAATTGGGAGTTCCGAGCCTGCTTGGCTTTCAGCATAATCTCAAATTGGACTCCCTGCTTGCAGACGAAATTCGCCGTCCGTTCGATGATGGCGTGCATTTTGGCAGTGGGGGGCTGCGAGGGGCGGAGGAATGAAAAAAAATAAATTAGGTTCATCTTTGAACAGAGGAAGTTCTTCTTTTCGGTTCGGGATTCCCTTTCCTTCTTTTGTTTTCCACGCTGTGGCAAATGACCTTAACCCCTTAACCCAGCCAAACCCGAGCTTTGCAACTCCAAAGAGAAAATCAAAAGTGAAATCTTTATATTCCCTCGCTGAAATTGCACAGGGCAATGCAGAGATTTTACACAAAGTTAAGACAAAAGGCAATTTTGCGACTGATGATGCCAAAACTTAAGCACGGCTCGGCTGTGGATGAGCAAGAGGAAGCCATCAAATCACCTTCCATCTGCCTGGAATTGCAACAATAAAAGTGGGAAACCATAACGCATTACTTGTGAACCGTGGTCGTCCAATAAGCAGCAGGCTAGAGAGACAAAACTCGGGAAAAAGCTCCTGGATCTCATGATTGCAAAGCAAAATGGGTGTGTGTGTGTGTGAAATGTGGCCATTAGAACGGTGAAAAGCGCAAAAAAAAGGCCAATTTTCTCGCCTTACCTGCCCCGCTCCCCAGCTTTTGACTGCGAATAGTCTGCATTACAGTTTTATTCTTTTTCAATATGGGTGCAATTGTAAAACCTTAACTGGCAACTGGGGTTCCTCACCTGTTCTTAAGGATCTTGAAACCGCAGATTTTCCATTGGTGCCAAAAGGAAAGGTTGGGGCAATAAACACACTGTCGTGGCCTGCCAGCGGCCAGCGGAGCTGGTGGCAGATTCGGACAGTGAGGAGGTTGGGGAGGAACATGGGCCAGTCCTGGAGTCTGGGGAAGGCTCTGAAGAGTGCTCTGTGTCAGAGGCAGAGATGGGGCCAGGGCCAACCGACAGTTATCAGCTGCCTTCGGAGTCGGATATCAGTGGAGCAGAAGAACAGCTGGATCCTGTTCCCAATGTGCGCATGCACCGAGCTTCCAGGAGAAGCGAACAGCTAAGGAACAAGAGTCAACTCAGGAGTAAAGCCACAGGTGGCCGGTGAATGGCCCCTCCCATAGGGAATAAAAGAGGAGCGAAAGGGGAGTGGAGTTTGCAGGAGACAATTAGTTCACTAATTGTTTGTGACTCTCAGAGACTCCTTGCTAAGTTTTGAAGATATCGGCCTGGCAGCTCTCCAAGCTCAGATAAGGTCGGTGACTGTAAATTCTCCCTTGAAAGACTTGGCTGGATGTGAATGAGAGGAATTCCACAGTCACTTAATCAAAAGAGGTTTTTTTGTCACGACAAGGAGTCTGCTTCCTGCTCTTGGGAAGCCTAGTTCAGAACACTAACCTTGGTTTGAAGATCCAGGCTTAAGGTTTGCAAAGCCTTTGCGCGCTGACCTTTGCTGATTCGCTCCTTTCCTGGTTTGGATAAACTATGGTTTCTGGGAACTGGCTTATGCCAGCAAGCCAATCCCAAGTCTACAAAGAGGACTCTGGGTTCACAATATTGTGGTTTCAGCCAGGATGGAAATAAACGGATGAGTTTCACTTCGGGTACAAGCACAGGTTTTTTTTTGTGTGCGCCTGGCTTAAACTTCTACCCAGTCAACTGAAAATGTAAAACAGCAGCAACTAAATAAAAAGGAAATAAATAAAACCTTGGCGTTGCCAAGGTTTGTTCAGCAAGCTGTAGGTAAACAGCACGAACTGCTACGAGGGACCCACAGGAAGCTGGGTGCCTTCAATCGGGATAACCTGCGTCCCGACAGACGGCGGCTTTGCCAGAGTACTGGGCTAGCCAGCGCAAGCTGTCAAATGGCCGCAAAGCGACAGCGGGCAATGCGCGGCGATCAGCCAACGCTCCTCCGCAATCCCAAGCAGTTTTTAAAATGACGTCTTTTAGAAGTTCTTTTGAGAGAGTCCAAGAATGATTGAAATGTCTAATTCTGCAGAGCTGTCAAAGTAGTGTCTCTATCAGGCAAGACTGAGCCGAAAACTGGGGAGATGACTGCAGCGAAGGGGCGTGACTGCAATTTGATAACTCAGTCTCTGGGCAGAAAAGACATTGTCAAACCATTCTTGGACTCTCCCGCTCTAACAAAGGAGAACAGTGTTTTTACACAAGCTGAACTTGTCCATTTACTTCCATCCTGAACTTATTTCCCGAACGTATCTTGTCTTTTTATGTACACTGAGAGCATATGCACCAAAAACAAATTCCTTGTCTGTCCAATCACACTTGGCCAATAAAGAATTCTATTCTATTCTATTCTTTTTGTGTAGTAAAATAATAGCTTCAAATCTCAGCTTTCTATAACAACAAAGCTATCTAATTGGCAAAACCCAAAATCAAAGTTTTTTTTTTTTCATCTCAAGTAGAAAGTTCAGAAGCAGTTTCCAAGCAGAAACAAGTTTTTTTTAAAGATTGTCTTTAAAAAAGCTACAAAGTGATGCTACTTTCATCTGCACTGATTAGCAAATTCCTTGCTATCATCTGTATGGATTGCCAAATTGACTGAGGGGCGTACATTGCCTTTTCCAGTTCTATCATTCTAAATTCAACCTCTCCTACAGTATTCTGACTTTAATTCTTCTCCTTCTCCTACTCACAAAATTTAAAACTGAACATTACATAGTCTAATTTGGCCTGCAGAGAAGATTTTAACAAAGGCGTGACTGAAAGAAATCTCATTTTCTGATTGCACTATGATCTAAAAGTGTCACTTTTGTGTACGTCATAAAACCTGGTAGTTGCTGTTTCATAGCTGAAACTATCATGGCCTTAAAGGAATAATTCCTCCAGGAGAATTGAGCTTCAGTCTCATTGGTCACTACCAACCTCAACGCTTCTCCCCAACATTCTGAGCAATTTTTCTTGTGTCCAATATTCTCTGGGGAGCTGAATTGCTGTGTTATAAAAGCAAAGCATGATTATGCCCCTATTTGTTTTCGAAAAGGAACGAGATCTTCTGTATTATCTAACAGAACACTGATAATTTCAGTAAGTCCATACAAACGGCTTTCAGGTAGGAGATGAAAGAAGGGAGCAGCTGCAGTGCACTGTGTGTTGCTAGCAGTGGGGTGGATTCTAGTAATATATTTCTGTGAAGTTTATTATATTTGAAAATATATTTAGCAGAAATATTGTGGGACCGATCAGCACCACTCTGGTTTCAGGTTCCGTTCAGTGCAATCATGAAATTCTTGCCTAGACTTATGACTTATTTTTTTATTTGATTCCAATTTGATCTGGAGTGTTTCAAAATAAGAGCATTATAGCTCTTATCCATGTGAATCCAGAAGCATTCTTCGGAAGAGGGCAGTATTTATAAAAATGGAAGAAGGACTGAAAGGAAGGTAGAAGGAAAAGTGTACTGCAGTCCTTAACCAGGAGAAGGGAATTACTATTCAAATATCCAAAACTAAATTGATAATAACAGGAATCAATTTTGGCTGAAAGACAATATTACATCAAAAAACTGGCTAAGGGACTGGCTCAGGTTTATGCAACAAGGAAAAAAGAGATTAAAATTAGCAGTCTGTGTAATATAAATTGTGAATTAGCAATCTAAAATAAAAATTATCTCTCTCTTTCTTTCTCTCTCTCTCTCTCTCTCTCACACACACACAGAATTAAAACAATAACATTATCCAGAATGAATTTAAGAATTATAAATTTCTCTTACAGACTCCTATGAAACCTGAGAAGAATATATAAATAATAATTGACATGACATGTATAGTACCCAGCAAACCATGAAATAAGTTAAAAGAGCAGCCACTGGTTAATGAGGAGCTTGAGCTATTTCTGAGCTATTCATTCTCAGGCAACTTGAATTCCTCTTAATTATTCTTTGCCCGATTTTGCATGCCACCAAGTAAACCATGGCAACCTTTTGTGTTGTTCCAGAGTTGTTGTAGAAAAGTAGAAATTACTTATACTGTTAAATTGTTGTATCCTGTTTTGTTACTCAGGAGTAAGGTAATTGGGGCATTTTGATGTTTTGTATAAAACTGGCAACACTTGTTCAATAATTTCTACCTGTCTTGAGTTACAAGGACATACAGAACTTGCAATGAATATGGCGTCTTTTTGTATTTTCCAGTCAGAAGTGCTAAGATAAAGGCATTTCGTTCATTTAGGATATTAAAATGGGACAGTAAGTGGGTATTCTAAAAAAAAAAGACCTAGGAGAAAGAGCTAGTGTCTGGGTCAATTTAGCTAGTATGGAGAGACATTGAAAGAGAAAAGGATGGGTGAAATATAGTCCATCTTCTTCATTAATTCTTTCCTACCTTAAAAGATTCTGGAGATCTTATGGAATGGAAGGGCATAGCAGAAAGCTGCAATAAGTAAGAGGAGGCTGAAACCTAGCAGCTATCTTAGTTTACATAGTTTTATGCTAAGTTCAAACTACCAGTGGACATTATTCAAATTATTTTACAATAAGGAAAAGAAAATGAGCCACATTTCTTTTACATAGCCCTGTTCAGAAACATCAGAAATAGAAAATGGTAGATTTTCTGCTACAGTTAGTTATAGTAGAAAATTATTTTTATTATTGATTTTAATGTCATCATATAGTTTGTGGCACTATTTTTTTTCTTAAGGCACAGAGAAGTTACTTTTTATTACATGAAGGAACTTGATTTCAAAGTACTCATAGGAAGTACGGTAACTTTGATCAGTATTTTTTTCCAAGGTGACCTCTACCACATACTGCCTCTCTGCTGATAGAAGGAACTTGGTTACTGCCTTCCACTAGAACATAGAATAACAGTGCTGGGAGAGACCCTGGAGGTCTTCTAGACCAACCCACTGTTAAAAGGAGACCCTCCTAGACCATTTGTTCTATGGTTCTACCATTTGTGCTGTGTAAATTCTTGATTTTCAGCTGCCCAGGGTTTGGTATAAGATAGATGGTTATACAAATGTTTAAAATAATTAAACTGTAAAAGATTTTGAATGTTGATAAAATGAATATCTCCCTAGGATTACAAGATATATTCTGTGGATACTAACATAAAATATTCCAGTTAAGTGGGAACTACAGGCAGTAATATACATTTCTGCATCTAATACTTGTCTCAATTTCAGATAAAATACTATGGTTTTCCTTAATGCCTCCAAGCATGTCATTGATTGTTCTGAATTTGGAAACAAATCCTGTCCTGAAAATCCATGGCCTGTGGGTATGCAAAGAGCCATGTATATATCTCTAAGTGGAATTATCATCATCACAGTCTTTGGAAATATGGCTATCATCATCTCAATCACCTATTTCAGACAGCTGCATTCCCCAACTAACTTCCTCATTCTTTCCATGGCCATCACCGATTTCCTCCTTGGCTTCTTCATTATGCCCTACAGCATGGTTAGATCAGTAGAACGTTGTTGGCATTTTGGAATGACTTTCTGCAAGATCCACTACAGTTTTGATTTGATGCTCTGCTTGGTGTCTATTTTTCACCTTTGCTCAATTGCAGTAGATCGATTCTATGCCATCTGCCATCCCCTTCATTATTCATACAAAATTACAGTCCCTAGAATCAGGCAATTAATTATCGTTTGCTGGTCAGTGCCGTGTTCTTTTGCTTTTGGGCTGGTTTTCTCTGAAGCATATGCTTCAGGCCTCGATATTTATGAGATTTTGGTTGCGTGTTCTAGTTCTTGTCCAGTGATGTTCAATAAACTTTGGACAATTGTTCTGTTTTCATTTGGTTTCTTCATTCCTTCCTCTGTGATAACTGGAATTTATGTAAAAATCTTTGTGGTGTCTAAAAAACACCTGAGGGTCATGAAAAGTTCAGGCAACAAAAATTCTAACCAGCTTTCCAAAAGCACAGACAGAAAAGCTGCTAAGACCTTAAGTATTGTGATAGGGGTTTACTTCTTCTGTTGGTTTCCATGCCTTATCACAATTTTAATTGACCCTTTTTTAGGTTTTTCAACTCCCGCTGTGCTGTTTGAAGGCCTTAATTGGCTTGGTTACTTGAACTCCAGCTGTAACCCATTAATATATGGCTTTTTTTACCCATGGTTTCGTAAAGCACTTAGATACATCCTCTCAGGAAAGATATTCCAACAACATTTCTCTACTGCTAATCTCTTTCCTGAAAATAAATGAATGAATGAATAAATAAATAAATAAATGTATTATTAATCAAACTAAGGCAATCAGTGTTTTGTTTTGTATTGTTTTTTAACCTAAAATGGTATCCTTTGTGCAAGATCAGAAAACGGTCTATAAACCCAACACCCAGCTTCTTAAATGTCATATGGATGGAAGAAATGTTGTAGAAGCCAGAGTTGTGTCATCAATGCAAGCGGAGGTGGGTTCTGAATCTTCTTACTGCCAGTTCGCTCAGAATTGTGCCTCGAGCGCATATGCTCGCGGCAATTAAAAAATAGCAAAAATTCAAAATGGCGGCACCCACAGAGACACTGAAGGAAATGGCTCCGTGACGGCATCGCGGAGTTACCACCTACTCTATAGAAGTGGACAGAACTGGTAGGAACCCACCTCTGACAAGGGAAGGTTTCTAGTGATGATGGTGAGAAGTGTTTTTGCAGGAAGCTTTGGCAATTGCCCAGCTGATACTTCAGAAGGCACTGAACATTCTAAAGTTCTTATATACTCTTGAATATAAAACTATGTAAATTAGGAAGATAGTGCACATGTGATTTCATCCGCACTGTCCTGCAATCCTACATTTAATAACTGGTTTAAAATATAAATCTGTTAAAAAAGTCATATCTCCTCTCACAGTCTAGTAGTGTTAGAGGCTTTCTATTAATGGTTGGGTCCATAGTATCAAGAGAAAACGGGAAAAAAGCAGTTTTTTGTGAAATGATGAGGTGAAAACCTCCCAAGGGGCCATAAAAGAAGAGGACATTTCCCCCTGAAAGATGGTGTACATTTCACGAGAGGGTCAGCCTTCAGATGACAACTTCTTCCATCTCAGCAACAGAGTCAAAAGTTGCAAGGGGCATTTCAAAGATAATTTATGATGAGCGATATGAGAATCTCCTCCAATTCACCTTCCACTTATCTTCTATAAATAAGTATGAAGAACACTTTGGTCTTACATGCATCTGAGCAACATATCCAAAAATTTGCAAAATTCATGTTATTTAAACTGGAAGCAGGAACTGCTACCAAAATGCTATTTTTCTGCTGTGTTCTGAAATAAAATCATAAATTTTAATCCTTCCAGCTTAACTTTATATGCAAAAAATATTCAAAAACATACTTGTGTACATGAAGGAACAATGATCTTTTCTTTAAAAAAAACTTTAATCTTTGTTAATCAAAATGTTTGCAAACTTTTAAAATGTTCTCTATAGAGAACTTTTAAATGAAAAGAAAAAGAAAAATAGAGAAAGTATCTCTATTTTTAATTTTAATTTTAATAATCATAAATGGTGTTTATACTTGTTTCTTTGTAACAAGCAAGAATGAAATGTAAATTTGCAGAATTGTGAAGTAACTTGGTTCAGTCTGCAACAATTTTTACATGACATAATGCAATGCCATGATTAAATATTTAACAGGAAAAGCCATCCTCTTGAAAGAAACTTATTTGAAGAGTACCCTCTTTTTACACAACATAAGATGTGCATTTTCTTTTGTCTTTCTGCATTTCTCAGAAGAATATTGCTTGCCAGAACACTTCTTGCTTGATAAAAAAAAAGAAGTAGAAAGATCTGGTAAATAAACTGTAAGCCACACTATGAATCTTGTTGATACATTATGCACCCACACCGACATTAATAATAACAGTCATAATTAATTGAGGATTTTCAATGGAATGCAACGCAGTAAAGTGCAATTGCACACAACATGTAATCGTACATGTTGTCCATCAGAGAACGTGGGGTGCCCCTCCAACCACTCACTAGTGTTTAAGAAAGATTAGTGTCTTGCATATTCTCAGAGAATGTCCTGTGACATCATTCTTGATGGACTATCAGGGCAAAATAGTATTTTGAACAAAAGAACAGAAGAAAAATTTAGTGATACCACCAACCCTCAAATCCCAATATGTGAATAAACTTAGGAACATTTAGTTCCCAGGCCTTGTCTCTCACATTTCATGACATCCTACTTCACATTGCACAAACCTCCACATCTGTTTGACTCAAGTCTCCCTTAAAGTTAAAGAAATATAGGAAAGATGATCAGAAGCCTTGAATGAAACTTGTATTGTATTGATGCACTGTATTTATATTATAACAATCATACCCAAATTGACATCTACTGTATATGTCTCATGAGCATTAACGTGTTTCTGTAGTAGTGAAATAAGTTACTATTTGAATGCCTTATGCAAGCAAAACATAATATGTCTGAAATTGGTGGGGGGGGAGGAGAAAGTTTCAATAGCCTTGAAAAGTAGCTGTTAATGGCCAAGATGCAATTGGAAAAGAAAGAAAGATTAAAAAAAGAAATCCACCAGTGAGTAACGTGGGATTTCAGTACTGTGTCATTTATTAACATGCTGCATTTATCATTAACCTCGCAATAGCTCTGACTTATTAAAATAATGGGGCTGAATCTGCTGGAAATTACTTTGGTTGAAATCTCTCAGAAAGAGAAGCTCTTATGTCAGTGGTTCAGCTAGAAATGTTTGAGAATTTAATTCACCCTTTAAAAAAAAAGTGAAATAGATTAAACCCTAATTCCTGGATTAATTTACAGTATGAATAATCAGGGCAGAACCATTATAGGATTAGAACTGGAGCTTGTGCAGTTAATTTTATACACCTATCTAATTTTCTTAATTCCACAATTTAATTTAAGAGGTTTTTTTTCCTCTCTTAAACAATGGGATGTGCAGTTCATTTACCGCAAATCATTTAGTAAGCTTGTTGTTGTTAGTTGTGAAGTCGTGTCTGACCCATCGTGATCCCATGGACAATGTTCCTTCAGGCCTTCCTGTCCTCTGCCATCCCCTGGAGTCCATTTAAGCTCACGCCTACTGATTCAGGGGTGAGGTGGCTGACTCCATCCAGTCACCTCATTCTCTATCGTTCCCTTATTTTGCCCTCAATCTTTCCCAGCATTAGGCTCTTCTCCAGTGAGTCCTTCCTTCTCATTAGGTGGCCAAAGTA
>JANHFT010007306.1:31339-43553 GCA_032467955.1 Pseudoxenodon macrops
TACATCTACCCCCCCCCCCTGCCGCTCCAACCCCCTAGACTGACTGCCTCAGCTTCGTTCACTCCCACAGCAGCGGTCCTACGACCAGAAGAGGCATCAGAGACTCCTATCCCTGCAAGGGTGGAGGCCTTCCTGTCTCAAGCCATCAGGAAGGAATTCCAGACCTGTTTCGCCAAATGGCTCCTTCACTGGCTCAGGACAAATCCAAGCGTAAGTCCAGTAAACAGAACTCCAGGGTAGCCGCCAATCCCAGTCCCCAGAGGGAACTCTACCCAGAGGATCAGCCCAACCAGTCCTCCTCTGAGGATGAGGACCTGTTTAGAGACCAGCAGGAGGCCACAACAGAGATCTTCAAAGACCAGGAATTCTCTGATGACGAAGGTCTGACCCTGCACCAACCCGCCTTCATGAGGTTATTCTGCCCAGCAGTTTTCAGATCCCTCCTCTTTAAGGCCACTAAGGCAGCCAAGATGGGGCCCTCCCTGCTCCCTCAACCGCCCCTGACCCTCTTTTTTTCTGAGCCCACCGTAGAAAAGGATGTTATTCCTTCTCCTAAGCTTTTTAAGGATGTGGTCCAAAGACAGTGGGCCTCCCCAGGTGTGGGGCCAAATCCAAATTCCCTTGATAAATGCCATTACCAAATGAGTCAGGACTTTGCCCAGCTTCTGGAGGTTCCCTCCATTGACCAGCCCATAGCAGCACTGTCTTCTTCCTCTTTTTTGCCCGACTCTCCCATGGATGGTCTCCATCCGGAGGACAAGCCGCTTGAACAATCACTGGTTCGCGCCCACCATTCCTCAGCATGGGCAATCAAGGTGTCCTCCGCGATCTCCTTTAATCGCTCTTCTGTAGTTTGGCTTAACCAACTACAGGAGAGGATCCCACAGGAGGACGTCAGGGCATACCAGGACTTTCTCCCACCTTGGAGAAAGAGCGTTGGTACCTACCTGTCTGCAGTGAGTCCTTCGTCTTACTGGGGAAGATGGCGGAGGAGGCGTGGCTAAATCACGCACACTCGGTCCAGCAAGACCAGAGGCGGAGTTAACCCATCCTGGATGCTGTCTCCGCCATCCAGAGAAACGGCGTATCAGGTAGGTACCAACGCCCTATCTCATTTATTAGTTTCACCTTTAAGGTGCATTACTGAAATAAATGAACTTTTGCATGATATTCTATTTTTTTTTAGTTTCACCTGTAGACACTATTTTGTTCATATATTTATAAATACATCCAGTTTCCTACTTGCAAATGTTTGGTAATGATCTTGCGGCTGATTTTGCCCAACTCGTGGACTAGATTGATTACTTACTGTTCAGCACTTGTGAAAAACCAGCTCTTACCTCAGAATTGCGTGTACCACCTTATTATGCAAACCATAATATGGTTTCTTGCTTAGACAGAAGGTGTTATGTTCATTCAGCTGTGTTGAGCTTACAGTCTGTGTTTTTATTACAGTTCTGGCCGTGATAAGATTTGCACCGTATGGGATCTGAAAGCCAAAAAGGTCAAAAGCACTATCCCTGTCTATGAGGTGAGGTACCTTCTAGTTTTTGCCTGAATCAATTATATTGAGCTTCCATAGAAACTCTCTGGGCATCAGTCCCAAAAGAAAGACCCTTGGTCTCAATTGTATATTAATATTTAAAAGGCTCTGAATTCAAAATTTTCTAGCTTTTTTTGCGAATCCATATGCATGTCCTTTTTTTGTCTACATTTCCAACTTTCACAAGGAGCAGCTGTCTGGAGTACCAGTGGACATCTCATGGTCTCTCCTTTATCTAGAAAGACAGCAAAGGCCAGAATTTGCCCACTGACTGCTAACCTCTGCTGCAGTGCCACCTCAGCTTCTTCAGGGACCCAGAAACCAAACTGTTACATTTTAAATGAAGAAATCAATAAACTTGAGTTTCCTGGCTTCATCCCTTCCAGAAGTCCTCTATCCCACTTTCTGCCCAGAAAGTTTGAGCAGAGTTCTGGCATCCACTAGCAGCTCTTCTTTGTGGGACCATAGATCAGTGGTTGAGCTCTGATGGATAGACTCCTTCCTTCTCCTCCTCAGTCCCACCCAAAGGGCCTTATTCAGTATCTAAATGGGTTATTTGTTCCCAGTTTACACAGGGTTTCAGGTTCCCAGGCAAACTTTGACAGTAGTAATGTGAGAGTCGCCTTTTGTGAACTTCAGTGCACTCTGTTAGCAATTTATGTTCTCTGACACCTTTGCTGATCACTGTTCCTCAGACTGGCTTCTTCTTCCATCTTAGACCATTGAATCTATAGTCTTATTACCACAAGAACTGGATTTATCGAACTTGGGTGTGACTAAATCCAGCACTCACTTTCTCACTGCCGGTAGCAAAGGTGAGTCAAGCTCCTCATGCAAGTAGTGCGGAATGAGCTTTCTGTCTCCACTGCCTGTGAAGAGACTAAAGCTGAGCATTTGCGGGGGAAGGGGGAAAGAGACAGGACTAGGTGTTCCATCCAAGGATGGCTGGATGGGGAGGGGCAGCCATTGGTCTGAAACAGGCCCCCAATAATCCATTTTCAGGATAGGGGGACATGCACGTTTTGGCAATATTTTGTTATTTGGAGGGGGTGCAAGAAGTGAAGGACTTTGGGAGAAGCTTTAAGAAGTTCAAGGCAGCCATTCCACCCCTCACAAATTCTGAAACCCAAGAAAAAGAGATGATTTTTAAGGGACAATGGGACTCTTAAACTCAGAATCATAAGACCCTTAACGTCTCCAAATCCAGCCCCCTGCAGGTCTCCTTAACAATCATTTTAGATTTGTTTAAATGCACCCCCATTCTCTGGGTATATAGGGGGTTGTCTGGGTTTCCAATTTTGCCAGCTCTAGGAATTATTTGGATGACAGGCGATTTGTGTGCTGCACTTTAGGGGTCCTCCGGGTGTGGGATGCATCCACAGCTACCTGCGTGCACAGCCAGTCCCTGCCTCACCTGCTTGCAGAATCTAAAGTGGACATGATTGGACAACACAGCCTCATGCATTGCAGTCTAGTGCCAATCAAAAGTGAATTGGTGTCTGTGAATGTTGACCGCAATATCTGCTTGTATGATGCACAGACGCTTGAGCTCAAGAAACAGGTACCCAATGTTATCACTTTCCTAGGAAGCAAAGCCACAGACAACCTGGGGGAGGGGGAAAGGCATGCAGCTACCTGTTGGCCTTTAGAAGCATTGTTTTTATGTGGGCCACTATGTTATCACCAAAAGGGTTTATGAACATAACAATAGGATGTGGCATCTGCAGATACTATGATGTTCAAGATACCCATCTCCAAGATTGCACACATAGGACCCCACAGCTAAATAGAAACAGTGGGTTTTTTTAAAGTAAAAGGTAAACATTTCGCACAATCATCAGTTCTTGCAAGGAATTGTATTTGATTTTGAGCAATGATGAAATTTGAAGATTTCATATTGAATTAAACATTTCTGTTATGCCCGTGTCTTACAGGTTTTGCTAAGTTCACAGAATTAACCCATTTATACCTGTGATCCTTGCTGTACTCTGGCAATTCTGTAGACTGGTAGACCTTTAGTATGACACCAAGCTGATTAACAGGATTCCCACTGATTTCAGCAGTCCTAAGCTTGGCCAGAACAGAGCTTTCGTATCCACACTTCCAAAGTGGACAAGACTTTCTCCTCTGGTTTCTTCCTACATTCAGCATTCTTGCAGTTGACAGATACTTTGATTCTTAGTTCTTATTTAGTTACTTAATTATTACATTTATTTGCTACTCATGTGACACTCTGGTTCTTACATTTCTCCCTTAGTTTTCAGGTTATAATGGAGAGGTGTTGGATGTCCGATTCCTGGGTCCAAGGGACTCACACATAGTTGTGGCGACCAATAGCCCCCAGCTGAAAGTATTTGAGTTGTCATCTTCAAACTGCCAGATTCTGCCAGGCCATTCAGGTGAGTGATGGGAAACACTGGCAGTTTCCATCTTTGACCTTTACAGTGTGATGAGTGTGCAACTCCATTTTTTGGCAGATGGAGAAAGAAATCAGCTCAGTTCTTAACTCTCCTGGGTCCCACAAGATGTACATCCTTAGGAAACAGGACTGGCAACATTCCCTGCTTTCCTGCTCCGGTGGGTCAGGTAGACATAAGCGGGAGGAGACAGTCCTTTAGATAACCGAGTCTCATGCCACGTAGGGCTTTAAAGGTGACAATCAGCCCCTTGAATTGCACCTGGAAACAAATTGGCAGCCAATGCAACTCCCACACTGAGAGATACACATAATGTGTCCAAATACAATATAGACAGATTCTCAAGTGAGAACTCTGATTTGTTCTAAGATCCATTTATTGTTTTCTTGGCTATCTGTGGTATTCTCAGGAGTTTCCTCCAACACCAGAATTCATCTGTACTTGGCAGTGGTTAAAAGTAGGTAAATACAATCTCAGATTAACAGCAACACATGATATATCACACTATGTCATCATTTATTTTACAAAAAGAAAGCCAAAATGGAGAAGCCATGTGTAAAGAACTAAGTACACCTTATGATTCAATAGCTTGTAGAACCACCTTTAGCAACAATTTGTTTTTATCAGTCTCTCAGATCATTTTGGAGGCATTTTTGGCCCACTCTTCAGTTCATTGAGGTTTGTAGGCATTTGTTTATGCACCCAGCGTCTCCCAGGCTTTAGCTGTCGGATAGATGGCTTCACATTTGACTCTAGAACACTTCAGTATGCAGAGAGGTTGGTCAACTCGACGAATACAAGGTGCCCCAGGCCCTGTGGCTGCAAAACAAGCCTAAATCATGACTCCTCAACCACCATGCTTGGCAGTTGGCATGAGATGTTTGTCCTCCTTGTCTGTGTTTGGTTTTCGACACACATGATCCTGTGCATTATGGCCAAAAGTCTCCTCTTGTGATTTGTTCAGATGCAGCTCTGCAAACTCTGTCATGCTCTTTTTCGAGGGAGGAAGCTTTCTTTCTGGCTTCCCTTCCAAACAAACCATACTTGTTCAGAATATTTGCAATTGTACTGTTGTGGACTTTTAATATTTAAGTTGCTAACAGAAGCCTGTAGAGTCCAAGATGTAACTCTTGGATTTTTTGCAATTTCTCTGAGCTTTGCACGGTCAGACCTCCTGGAAGATTCCTGGAAGACTGGCACTGCCTTGAATGTTTTCTCGTGAATAATCTTCATCTCTGTAGAACAATGGACTTTTAAATTACCAGTATCTGGAAATGGCCTTTATAACCCTTCCCAGATTGATGGGCAGCACCAATTGCTTCTCTGGAAATCTTTTCTGATGTCTTTCCTCTTTGGCATGGTGTGAACCCACAACTCAATGCTGAGGACCAGCAAACTCCTCTTTTCTAGAGGTTGTTACAACTGTGATGCTCAGTTGATCAAGGTTAGCAGCTCCTGGCTGCTACTTAGCCTCCTCATACCTATGGAAGCAGTCAGTGTGTACTTAAGTTTCTCATACAGGGCTTCTCCACTTTCTTTTTGTGAACTAAATGATAACCTGGTATAAAATGCCATGTATTGTTCTTCATCTGAGGTTGTATTTACCTATTTTAAAGAACTATTTGTATTATGTCCTGATACATATACATACAGACAGACAGGGTCTTATTTTCTTTTGAACCTTGGAATATGGCCTTGGCATTATCAGGGGAGGCTTATTATTTTGGGGGTGCAGGAGGCCGCGAGTGTGGGACTGGATGTCCCGTCACAGTCACCTCCCCTCCCTGTTCTACCGGCCGAGCAGCCTAACACATCCCACCCCGCCCCAATGGCAACAGCCTGGCTGCTTCCCTTCCCTGGCGTCTTTATCGAGGGGTGGCAGTTCTTGCTCACCTACTGCCTTGTGCCCCATGCCTTGCTGGTAAGGCTGATGGCTCTCTCTCTCCAGTCCCACGCTCGCCGCCTCCTGCACCCCCAAAATAATAAGCCCCTCCCCGATAATGTACCGTGAACAAGAGCGGCAAGCAAGCAATATGCCTCGATAAGGCCGTGTGAGGTGCGTGGGGCATGTCCTCCCCTTTCCCCTATAAGTAGTTGGGGGGGCTTATTTGGGGGGGGGCTTATTCTCCAATGTGGGTGGAGACAGCATCCAGGATTGGTTAACTCCGCCTCTGGTCTTGCTGGACTGAGTCTGCGCGATTAAGCCACGCCTCCTCCGCCATCTTCCCCAATATAACTCAGTCCGACTTAGGGACTTGACGTGTGGCACTTAGCGCCATCATTTACAATTGAACGAACAGCAAAAGAACATGAATTGCAAACAACAGTCAAATAAATCTGGCACGAAGGGCTTGCCCGATTCCGCCGAAGCCGCAAAAGTGAAAGCCGCCAGAAAGGTCGGCAATGAAGCGCCATTACGCGCGAGAGGCGCGGGGGGCATCCCCCCCCACGGCTCGATAGATCCCGGAGGAAGCCTTGGAAGGCGCGAAGGGCCTCAGTCTGATTCTGCCACCACAGTCACCGATTCGGAGGCACAGGCCCATCCCGGTGCCGGCTTCCAGAAAGGGGGTGGTGGTGAGCGAGAGGGCGATTCGGCCGCATTGGTGCGCAGGTGCGGCGGCATCTGACTAGCCCAATGGTCGGGACTGTTCACAGGAAGGGCGAATGAACAATCGACTGCATTCCTGGGCCCCAAAATCCCCTTGCAGTACTCCAGGCCTGTTCCAATGGCGGAAAGTACGAAAGGGCACTCCAACCCACAGGGGAAGGCCAAAGCCCCTCACCACTCGGCAAAAGAGGAATCAGGGGCCCCAGGGTCAAAGGCAACCCGCAAGAGACCAGTCTCAGAGTCGCGTGCTCCAGCAGGACCTCTAAAACATCTAAAAAAGAGATGAAGAGAGAAGCCAAAGGGCATTGGACAGAGCCATGGACAGCGCTCAGAGGCAGGCCGAAACTGAGGACAGGGATTTGCCCCCACCCACAGATAGCCCCACAGTTACTCACCCTCCATTGGGCGGTAATTCTGAGGCCTGGTCCCCGGATGTAGATGAGGATCTGTTTCAGGGCCCCTCATGACAAACGTAGCTGGATTTTTCCAAAACCTTCCTGGTTATGGGGATCCCTCTCCCCACCAGACCAACCTCCCAGACTGATGGCCTCAGCTTTGTTCACCCCCACAGCATGAGGCCTACGCCCTGAAGAAGCCTCTGAGTCCTCCGTTCCAGCAGGGATTGGGGCCTTCCTGTCCCAGGCAATCAGGAAGGAATTTCAAACCTTTCTTTGCCAATTGGCCCCTTCCCTTTCTCAAGGGAAGTCTAAGCAAAAGACCAGGAAGCACCCACCTCTGGAAACTGCTAACAGTGCCCAGAGGGGTTTACTCCTTGAGGATCAGTCTAGCCATTCCTCCTCTGAAGACGAGGCACTGTTTGGGGGACAACAAGATGCTGCAACAGAGATCTTTAAGGACCAGGAATTCTCTGATGATGAGGACCTGACCCTGGACCAACCCGCCTTTATAGGGTTATTTCGACCAGCAGTTTTCAGGTCCCTTCTCTTTAAGGCCACTAAGGCAGCCAAGATGGGGCCCTCCCTGCTCCAGCAGGAAACTGATTCCTCGACCGCCCCTGACCCCCTCTTTACTGAACCCACCATTGAGAAGGATGTCATCCCCTCCTCCAAGCTCTTTAAGGATGTGGTCCAACGTCAATGAGCCTCCCCAGGCGTTGGACCCAACCCTAATTCTCTTGACAAGCGCCATTATCAAATGAGCCAGGATTTCGCCCAGCTTCTGGAGGTGAAGCTCTCTCTTCATCCTCCTTTCTGTCTGACACCCCCATAGATGGGCTACTCCCAGAGGACAAGCGACTCAAACAATCGCTGGTCTGCGCCCACCACTCCACAGCATGGGCAATTAAGGCGTCTTCTGCGGCCTCTTTCTTTAACCGCTCTTCCTTGGTTTGGCTTAACCAACTACAGGAGAGGATCCCGCAGGAGGATGCCAGGTCCCACCAGGACATTAATAAGGTCAGGGCAGCTCTTCAGTTTTTGGCGGATGCCACGCTTAACACGGCCTGGTTCGCCTCAAAATCCATCTCATTTTCAGTAACCTCCAGGAGGCTGCTTTGGCTCCATCAGTGCCAAGCGGACGCCAAACACAAGTGGAAGCTAGCCTCATCCCCGTATTCAGGAAATAAACTATTTGGCCCCTCTCTTGACCCAATACTAATAGAAACCAAGGAGAAGAGGAAGGTTTTGCCCTCGATCTCTAGACGTTCAGAATTCCGAGCTGCCCCCTATTACCGACACCAGCCCTTTCGAGGCCATGAGGGGAGCTCACCCTTCCCTCGACCTTCCAGATCCTATCATTCCAGACAGGGAGCCCCTGGGGACAGACAGGGCAGAGGGGATACATGTTTCCCACTGAGGAAGCCGTTCAGGGGCGGGGGAAATCATCTCTTCCGGCGTCAAAGGTGACTATCTAATGGACATTCCCATTGGGGATCGACTGGCCCTGTTCGCCAGCCAATGGGAATCGGTCACCACCGACAGATGGGTGAGGGAGACAGTAAAATTCGGTCTCTCCCTAGAGTTCCTCTCCATCCCCCCATGGTCTTTCATCAGGGACCTGCTGTCCGGAGACCCCGAGAAGAGGGTACTCATGAACTCAGCAATAAGCCACTTGCTCGACATAAGGGCAATACAGGTTGTTCCGCAAGAGCAACGTGGGCAGGGGTTTTATTCCCTCCTGTTCATTGTTCCAAAGGCCTCGGGGGGATGGAGAACAATATTAGACTTCAAGCGATTGAACCGCCACATTGCGTACCAGCGGTTCAAAATGCACACACTCCAGACCATCCTAGGGAGCATCCAGAGGTGAGATTTTCTCGCGTCCCTAGATCTCACAGAGGCGTATTTCCATATTCCCATCCGTCACAACCACCAGCAGTTCCTCCGTTTCTCATACGGGGTCAGCATTACCAGTACCCAGGAATTGATCCTACCCAACTTTTGTCCTCAAACGGTTCACCGCCTCAAGCGACAGTGGCACACTCGGGACGTTCAACGGGCATTGCACATCTAAAACGGACAGCGGCCTTCCATCTTTCTGAAACCCTGTTTGTGTCATTTCAACTGGGCACCCTGGGCCAACGAGTACCTCCATCTACAATTTCCCGGTGGCGCAGGCGTACGTCTCGATCTCGGGTGCCTCCGTCTACCATTCGCCCAAGCGTATGTCTTACTCTCGTTGCCTGTTCCCAGGCACATTACGGCACATTCTACCAGAAGTGCGGCTACTTCTGTGGCATGGAATACCCAAGCATCCATTGAAGAATTCTGCCGGGCGGCCACGTGGTCTTCTTTGACCCCCTTCATCCAACACTACAAACTGGACGTCTTCACGTCAGCTGAGGTGGCGTTTGGCCGGCGAGTATTACAGTGCGTGCACGTGGAAGGAGGGATCCCAGACTGGACCCGTAACAGCTGACAGGCTTGGGTATGTCCCATCCTGGATGCTGTCTCCATCCACATTGGAGAAAGGGCATTGGTACTTACCTGATACACCGTTTCTCTGGGTGGTGGAGACAGCATCCAGCCCCACCCTGTTGTCAGTCTGGTCTGGAGGGGATCTTCGTTCTATATGGAGGCCACACGATTCTGCAGTGAGTCCTTCGTCATACTGGGGAAGATGGCGTAGGAGGCGTGGCTTAATCGCGCAGACTCAGTCCAGCAAGACCAGAGGCGGGCAGAGGCAAATGAGCCCAGAATGCGCAAGAGGAAAGAACATGGGCGTGCCCAGCTACATGCTTCCTTGACTCTTCTCGCTGCACTCAAGAAAGATTTCTTGTGAGCATCCTCTTCCAAAGGCGATCTGCAAACTGCAGGCAAGAAATTTGGAAGAGGGCACTCACTCAGATGGACGCGCCCAGCCACACGTTCCTTGACTCTTCCAAACACTACCTTTTGGTTGCATGCAAGAAATCTTTCTTGCATGCAGCGAGAAGAGTCAAGGAAGCATGTTCTTTCCTCTTGCGCATTCGGGGCTCATTTGCCTCTGCCTGCCCCCCACACCTCGCCATTGGCCGTCGGTTTCCGAGCCCATGCGGGGATTGGGGAGGAGGTTCTGTCGCTCAAACGCCCCCCCCCCACCGTCAGCACTCACTGCTTGCAAGCATTCCATGACTTCCTGAAAACTTAACAAATAACTAGGACCAGGACATTGTTAGTCCAACAATTATCTGAACATTTGCTGGATACCGGATATCAATATGAAATGATTGCTCAAAAGCTGTGTCTTCTCCTGTGTTTATTCATGTGATTTAATCATCTTCTGCAACTTTCTTGTAGATACTGTTCTTGCCTTGGACGTCTTCCGAAAGGGGAGGTTATTTGCTAGCTGTTCAAAGGTATCAAGCATTTTAATTTTTTAATTCATTTCAGAAGCAACAGGAATATTACAGTTTGAACTAGGAACTTCATGCATGGTAGCCATTGGGATGTAAGCAAATTTAGCAACTGGATGACATTTCACATGTCTTGTTAAGCTGGAAGTTGTCAAACTGTTCTTCGTGACCTCTTGGGAAATCATGAACAAAATTTGGAGAGTTGCAGAGTTTCCCATTCAAAACTTTCCCTTTTGGAAAGAGAGCAGACTCAGCAATGGGAGGGTCCCTGAGGACAGCGCTTGGTGGTTTGGGGTTTGCTCTATAGTTGACATGTGGGTCAGTTTTCCCCAAGTGCGGCTTGGCAACCATTCAGAATTCTGCGTTGTAGAGGACCTCTATGTAGCCGTTTACGACCTGGTTTCAAAGTTCAAATCCCCCCCACGATTACAATCACGTGATTGTAGTTATGGCACTTAGCCTGCATTTATGGCTGTTTACACCATCCCAGGGTCCCATGACTGGTTTTCAGGGCATCTGGCTGGAAATCAGCATTTATGTCCAAGTTTCCTGCAAAACAAAAAAGACCCTTGGGTATCACAGGTTTTTTTAATAACTGCCGCTCTGGCTGAACAGCTGCAGTGTTTGGCTAATGACCACCACTGAAAAGATTTCCCCCCCATAAAATGGGGACCAAGCTTAACAACTGCCATGACCTCAATTCTGGGCTCAGTTATGGTCATAGACTGAGGGCTACCTGCAAACATATTTCAGATGTGCCTTCGGCACTAATATTAAATTAATGGCACAATGAATGAATGTTAATATATATTGCTACTCCCATGTGTGAGATGCCATGCATTAAATAAGGAAATGGGTACTTCTTGTCTTGTAGAGTTTAACTCAGGAGTTGAGGAATATATAATGGCATATGTAAATAAACTTATTTCCTGTTTGCCGTAGTTTTAGATGAAGGGCAACGTGCATACAGGGATAACTCTGGCAGTAAAGCCGTTTGGAAAGCATTTGAATAGTTTCACTGCCAAACTTTGCCACCCTCCACCCGAGTATTTGAACGTCCTGCTGCCCAGAGAGTTCTGCCCTCTACTGCCCAAAACTGGTCCTGCAGGAAATAAATCCCTTCGTTTTTTTTCAAGGGGCTCCCTGTGGATTTGTTAGTTTACTTAGGATTTACTGATTTATGGGCGATTATAAGTGCAAAAGATTTTCTTGGTGTTGGAACAGTAATATAAACAGAGAGCAAGAGAGCAAAGGAAAATGTCGATATGGTGAAACAAATGAAAACCAAAAGGCTGATATTAATGATCTGTGTACAGGGAAGGTAACCGCTGAACCATGTTTAAAAGCCCAACTCTGGTAGAGGCAGGCTGGAGGAAGGTAGACATTTTGTGACTTCCCTCTCATTTCAGCAAGGCCCTAATGATCAGGGGAGCGATTTCTACAGCCGCTCAGTGCCCCAAAGGAAAATGGGTTGGGAATTAAGGGAGCAGAGTAGCACCATTGATTTTGATGGTTTGGTGGGAAAAGGGAGAGGTTTCTTTGCAGGATGCAGAGCCAACGAGGCAAATGAGGTAGAGAAGCCAGCTAAAAAGAGCCATGGATTGGGGCCTAAAGCCTGAGGTCACTGAGAATGAGGTGATGTGGTGGCAGCAGTGACATTTATCATACCCGTGTTTCCCCGAAAATAAGACAGGGTCTTATTTTCTTTTGAGCCCCAAAATAAGGGCTTGGCCTTATTTTCAGGGAGGTCTTATTTTTTTTGAGGTGCAGGACGGGGCGAGTGTGGTCACCTCATGGCTGCTGCTGTGTTTTGGGGAGGGCTTATTTTCGGGGGACGGCTTATTTTAGCGCAT
>JANHFT010007307.1:6077-17090 GCA_032467955.1 Pseudoxenodon macrops
AAAATAGGGAAAAAATAGGGGGGGGGGAATCTGCTGGTCAGCTTCAGCACATTGTTTTATCCCCTGGTTAGGTCTGGAAAAAAAAAGCTTCTTCCAAGGGGGTAGCAATGAAAAAAGCCTGCAAAGATAGCTTCACTCCAAGTGCCTCTTTAAGTCTGAAAAAAGCTTTGAAAAAGCTACATTCAAAGTATAAGACACACCCAAATTATCAGCTTCTATTGTGAGAGGAAAAAGTGTGTCTTATACTCTGAAAAATATGGTACTTACAGTACAAGCAAATTCTATTGGGACAAAAAATAGGACATTTCAGTTGTATACACAACTGAGCCACAGGTTTACATCCATCTGTAAGAGGGCAGATTCTTAATCAACCATATGGCTTTATCTTTAAAATGTAGGACTATAATGGTCAATTTCACAAACACCTTGGAACTTTTTTCTATTACATTCTTACAGTGCAGGATGTCATGACCCAAGTCACATCCTTTAGTTTGGAAACTTTCAGTCTATTCCCAGATGAATCTTACACACTGAGGAAGGAATGGCACTTTGAACATGATCGGATAGACTCTGTTGTTACTACTTAACATGCTAACATGCCACAGAACTGAGTCTTAACACTGGAAATAGGCTGAGATGCTTTTGCTCAAGTCCTGGACATACCCTAAATTACAGCTTCTTTGGCATGTAGAGAGATAGAAGAAACAGAATTCCGAGACCAACTTTGTCTCTCGCCTCAAGTATTGTTTTGGGGTACAAGAACTTATATATATCTATATATCTGAGGTTCATGCTTTGTATTTTGGGGGACAAACATTTTTGACCAAGCAACACATCTCTGCAAGCATACTCTGGTTGGGAGTCAGATTACATCAGTGAAGTTCAATGGCAAATCAACAGTGAGTGACGGAGGGCCATCGTGTTTCTGGCATCCTTTTTCAGTCTCTCTATTGCCCTTTTGCTCTTCTACTCCTAGAGAGGAGGCTGCCGGGGAAAGTTGAAATCACTTGCTCAAAGTCTGAATTTTGTTCCTGCAAGAGGCTGTTGAAATTAGGTTGAGGGTATACAAAATTAGGCAATGAACTCTGTTAGTACACCAGTCACCTCCAGCCAACAGCTTCTCCTATGCCAACCGACATAGCCAAAATTTAAGGCATTTCCTGAAGGCCAGGAGAGGGCACGGGGTAGATCTCACCTCCAGTGGCAAGATGTTCCAAAAGGCAGGGGCAAAAAAAGACTTTTCTCCTGGAATTGCAAGCTACAATTCCTTGCCACAATAGGATACTTTTACTAGCGTGTGGAGAATGGGCCAATGAATCCCATTGAGGAAAGATGGCTCCTCAGATATCATGGACCTATGCCATAAAGGGTTTTAAAGATAGTTAATTCAACACTTTGAATTAGCTGAAAGCAGATCAGCAGCCAGTGCAACGTGATGTCACATGTGCTACTCTAGGAGCCTCAAAACTGTCCGTACTGTTGCATTCTGGAACACTTGTAGCTTCCAAATACTCTTCAAGGTAAGCTCTATGTAGAGTGCATGATCCAAATGGCAGATGACCAGAACATGAGTCACTGAGCACAAGGCCTCGCAATCCAGACAAGGATACAGTTGGCACACAATCCAAAATTGTGCAAAGGTTCTTTCTAACCATGACTGCCACCTGCTCTTTGAACAGGAGTCACGAGTCTAGGAAAATCCCCAAGTTGCACATCAGGTCTGTCTGGTGTAGAGCTACTCCATCCAGAACTAATGATGATAAACCTCTGGATCCAAAGACTCCACAACTACTCCATCTTACCAGAGTTCAGTAGCAGCCTATTGTCCCCCATCCAGGCCCCTATAGCCTTTAGGTGCTGTTAAAGCCACAGCCACGGCATCGCTTGGCTTACAAGTGAAACATGGCTGGCATCCACTCTGAATTAAATTCAGCGATCTGCTAGAACCATTTTATTTGCATTTAATGCATTTAATTTGTTAACTTGATTTTTAACATGTTGCCATTTCAATTCGTGTTTGATTTCAGCTCTTTGAAATGTTGCTGCTTTAGGCTTGGTTCATAGGATCTTTTATTGCATTTTAGGTTTTTAACATAAAGAAAGTTCAACATTAGCAGACTTTCAGAGGTTCAACTGCACTTAATGATCAGTAATTGTACAAGCTTTTAGGGGACTGGATAAAAAGTTCCAACTGCATAGTTTAATGTTCTTCCTCTCTAGTTTCACCTGTTCCTTAGACTTTCAGTGAGGCAGGGATGAACAAAATACATTGAAGCCGTCTGGCTGTGCATTCGTATCACTCTTATCCATACTGGTCTTCTGGGATGGATCAGTACAGGTAGTCCTCCACCTACAACAGTTCATTTAGTGACCATTTGAAGTTAACAACGGCACTGATAAAAAGTGACTTATGACCATTTTTCACACTTATGAGCACTGCACTGCATCCCCACGGTCATGTGACTGACATTCGGAGGTTTGATGTCTGACTCACATTTATGATGGTTGCAGTATCCCAGGTCATGTGATAAACCCTTTTCAACCTTCTGACAAGCAAAGTCAATGGGAAAACCATATTCACTTAACAATGGTGTTACTAATTTAACAACGACAGTGATACCAGTTAACAAACGTGGCAAGAAAAGTCATAAAGTGGGACAAAACTCCCTTAACCAATTTCTCATTTACCAACATACATTTTGTGCTCAATTCTGGTCCTAAGGTGAGGATTGCCTGTACCAGATCCGAATGGAAATAACTAAACCTTGTGAAACTCTAGCAGCAGAAATTGTTTATTATTTTTAAAATGAAGGGTTCATTAAAAAAATATCAAAACCACCCCAAAGTGCTAAGTATGAGAGCATTATAATAATGAAATTTATAGAAAAAAAAGTCACTTTTAGCTGTACAGATATTTTGTTTACTTTGGGCTAATAAGCATAGAGATTAACTTGTGTCTAAGTATTAATCCCCCTCCCCTGAGCACCCAAAATTTTTAAAAGTTCAACATTTCTCTTGGAAAAGTACCATCAATTTCTTAGGAACAAAACAAGAGTAGAGAAGTCATCTGAGAATTCACTAATGCAGCTACTGTAGGCCTTAAAAATAATAAGTTGATGAAATATGTATATGAACTTTTCATCTATTGAAAACGTAATGCCACAAAATTGGAGGAGAAAGCCATGAGCAGGCTTTTGGCACTTTTAGGTGTTCTCTGATCGCCTTCTCAATTTTCCTGACATTTCTTGTTTCCAGCATCAGCATTCAGAATAGCTTGGAGTACAACAATAAAAATATTTGGTGCAGAGACGGAGCTGAGGAGAAGGGCAGTAAGCAGAGGCAATGCATAAGGACGGGGAGGTAAATAACATTTCAAGATGTGTTTGCCAAATGGGTATAGAAGGAAAGAGGGAATTGCTTTATTTACAGCCCTTTGTAAATCAAGCAAACATGCTAATCAATGAAGCATGCAATGAAATTGCTATTTTCAGCTTGGGAGGTGGTACTGAGGCAGGACCTCTTTGTTCCACACAAAAGTAAACAACAGGTAGAAGCTGATTTTTTTCAAGGGAAATCTGGAGTAGAAAAAACAGTTAAAAGTTTAGGTGCTTCCCTGCCTTTTGTAGGACAGAAAAATATAGAATTATTTATCACTATAGTGACACAGATTTATTTGCAACTATTAGCCATAATAGAATTGTTCGCAGGCTCCTCTTCCCAATCGCTCTCAAAAGTTGCTTCTCAGAAAGTAATTCAAGGTAAGCTCTTGTTACACACACACATATATATATACTTGAAACAAATAATTCTATGAAAAGGGATAGCTGTTAACAAAGAATTACCTTGTTCTTAAGGGCATATATACATTATCAATTGCTTACTGCTATCTTTTGACTATAACAGGTTTTCTCACCTTAGCTTGTCTTGCTTTTAAGTCTATAATATAAATGGATAGAGGGGTAAATGCCGATAGGAGACTAAATGGAAGGAAGAAACTACTAAACCTAATTCACCTTGAAATATGTTTATGATAAAATGGATACCAATTATTCCAGATTTTGCAAGAACTGTTTACTTAACGTTGATAATGTTAATGACAAACAGTCATTGATAAAAGACATCCTGTAGCCCAAATGAAAATAAATAAGATTTGTGCATTCTGTGACCCATTGCATTCTCTGTCTTTTTATAGGTTGTTTTTTTTTAACGTAGTTCTTAAGCAAACAGGTTCCTCTGGTTAGCCACTAGAACTGTCTGGCTTTCACGCCTCTTGGTCTTCTTGTGGTACTGGCGGATTTTCCAGCATAATGCACTTGACACCAGCAAAAAGAGTCCAGATGACAAGAGGATCAAACCAAACACGGAGATGATGGATCCATGGGAGTTGAAGCTATATGCCACAGCAGTGACCACCACCCCAGCAATGAGGATCACCACCCCAAAGGGGATTGTACAGCGGTAGCAGGAGAGTTCAGCTCCCCCTGTAGCAGCCGTCAGTTGGCATTCACTCACCAAAGGGACGGCTATTACCCTGTAGTCATTGTTGTTGCTCTTCTCCTGTGTCGCACACTGAGGACACTTGGAACTTCCCAAGATCTCTTTAATCGGCTCGTCTGTCATCTTGCAATGTTCGACTAGCTTCTCTTACATCAATGCTGAGGTTTGGGTGTTGTTTGAAAGGTTTCAGCTGTGAAAAAGGAAGTGGGTTTGAAATTGAATGCATGAATATTTCTGGACTACCTCTAGAAACAGGGTGGACAATCTGCAGCCCAACATCTTTTTAACACCCAGAGAGCCCTTTCTAACCCAGAGTCGATGGCATTTTGAAACGAGAAAGCAAACTGCATTCTAAGCCATAAAAGTCTCAAAATAACATGAGACCAGTTGCACCATCCTAACAAATCCAAGAATAACCTGGACCCATTTATTATTTATTTTATTTATTTGTCAAGCATATATAAGATAACAGATAAAAATATAAACATGATTATGAATACATGAAATGGATACAAGTAAAAGGGGACATTAGGACAGGGACGGTAGGCACCTATAGTGCCCCTTATTCATTCTTGGAAAAGGTTAAGACTATAGTCCACATCCAGATCACCATTGGGAGAGAGGAATATTTTCCCCCCACAGCTATTATTCCTAATCTGGGAGTAATTAGCAAATTCTGTCATTTGCCTATGTTGAAAGCTAGGAGAAAATGAATCTTTCAACTGCAATTCTGTGTTTTTATATTTTTAAGTTAAAACTCAAACATTTCTCTACTACAATTTTGTACTGATTCATTTGTTGTAATTCAATAATTGTGAGTTAGTAGTATAGATTGAGTAGCAAAAACGGCATAAGGAAATATTTTTGAAGGGTTAACAGGACAATCATTGGAATTGTTGAACATAAGTGCAACTGGTGTTCATCTAAATATTATGGCATAAGTGGTATCATAATATCAAAAGATACAAAAAAAAAAAAGTATCAAGACCAGCAATTTCTTCTACATTTCCTGTACAGGCTAGAGATAGTTCCAGCTTGCTCCGTAGCACAACTATAGCATTTTGCATGCAGAGTAAGAAGATACAAACTCTGGTGTCTCTAGTTACACAATGTATCAGACAGCACCTGAAGGGAAGGACTTCTGCTGAAGATCTTTTTTTCTCCATGAACAGTGGTAGATCACTTCTTCTGATGGTCTTTGCTCTTCTTTTTTATAACTTATACTATATATTATGTAGGACTGTTGGGAAGGGCTTGGTTATAGCTGTGGTGATCCAAATATAGAATGTTCCTTGTCTACAAAATTTCACTGGCTTCAATTCTGATTAATGTACTTTAGGTTATTTATACAATTTTGGATTTTTAATAGGACATACTAGGAACATAATAGCATTATGTTCTTTTGTAGTGATTGCTGTGGAACTGTTTAATTGACCCTGATGTTTCTGATTCAGACTGGGTTTGAAATAATTAATGAAACATGGGTTGATCTGTGATCATCACATAAAATTTGTTTTTGTTTTTACTGATCCCACTGAAATCAAGGAGAAAAAGAGAAAGAGTTGGTGTAGAACTGTCATGTTTTAACTTATATCAGGTCAGTGCCTCAATAGAACTACCGTATACTTTGCAGGTATCTTTTACTTATTCAAAACATTTACTCTGAGCCTTTTCAAACCTTAAGGCAGTTTCCAGCAATACAACAATGAAAGTAGAAAATTATTTGTGGTTTTTCAGACTGCTAGACTGCACAGCTCACACAAGGCAAAACTGATCCCCTACTGTTCGTATATGCAGCCGTCTCCCAGTCATTTGCAAACATTCATTTCCTTCCAGATAGAAGAAAAGCAGGGAGCATGAATGTTTATAACACCTGCTAATTCTGGCTTTTACAAAAGCACTGGGACTTTCCCTGGCCAGCCTGAAAACCTCAGTGGAAAAGAGGTAAGAAGAGGGAGAAAAATATTTCCAATTTAAGATAGCAGAATCAAATACCCTGTTAGACCAACGCCTTATTTATACCCTAATTAGGAATAATCTCAGCATAAAAATCTTTTAGTGAAATATTCATTTCTGTTTTTGGAGAGTAACTGAACATGAATGATTCTAGCACAGCAGTGTGGAGTGATGCTACTGTAGTGCTATACACCGCTGAATGTCTATTTTGCTACTATTCTTAGATTTTTATTTAGTTTAACTTAAGGCAGCAAACATATCTAATTCTCCCAATTCCTATTTTCTCCACAACAACTCTGTGATGCAGGTTGGGCCAAGAGAAGAACGTGGCCCAAAGTTACCCAACTAGTTTCATGTTAAAAGGAGACCTAGAACTCACACTCTTCTAGTTTCTAGGCCAGCACCTTTATCATCACATCAGATTGGCTCTCCATGTCCCCATTGAAAGCCACCGTTTGTAAAGTAAAAGTCATATAACAAGGCTGGTTGGTTTTTATTTATTATTAAGGTAGACATTTCAATTTAGAATATGTGGTCTCTTATGAATGAACTAGCTTACTATACTTATGCACACACGCGTGAATACTGATTCTAATTGAATATTTTTAATTTACTTTGTAATCAAGATTATTTTTCATTCTATTTAAAAGAACAACTATTTTCTCAGTCATGACAAAACAATAAGAATGCCAACAAAAAGTTTAAATTATAATATTTGTCCAGGTATCTCAAAAGAATACACCCAATGTTCCTAACATGTTACATATTGTATAAGTATATAATCAAGGGTGTATTGATAAAATCCATCTTACAGTCTACTTATTAGTAAGGTAAAACATTTTGCATTTTATATTCATGATATGGCTATAATCAACTGAGACTTACTAATGCAGTTGTTTAAATATTACATGGCATGGACTCATGGAAATGTGTTTCCAACAGAACAGAAAGGAATAAGGATTACAGGTAGAATAACTTCAATATTCAAGGACCAGCCAAAACGTCTTATGAAAAGAAATTCATAGCAAGAGAGGCTCACTACTGTTATTCATTCCAACTTAAGGTGCTCTTGAAAAGTCATGCTTTAATGGTCTTTCTCAAAACTAACAGAATGGAGGACAACCTAATTTTGGGAATCTGCTGCTTCAAAATGAAATTTGGGATTGAGAAGGTTCATTCCTGCAGCATCCTTAAAAGAGAGAGTTCATCCTACCATGCAAGAAGACAATCCCGTAAATAACTAACTCTAAGCCATGGAGGACTTTAAAGATGACATTGAATAACATCTGGGAAAAAACAAGCACCCACTACAGCTCTTGAAATAGGAGTGTTACTTGGGAGAAAGGTAAGGCTTCTCCATTATTCAAGCCAATGCAGTCAATGCATTCTGAAGTCTAAGCTTCTGGATGCTCTTCAAGGGAAGCCCCACATATATTACAATAATTCAGTAATAAGTGGCTAAGGTACAAGTGATCCAGAATAATGTCTGCCAGTATTGAGATCATCTGACATACCAGATGTAACCTGGTCACATTTGCCATTGGCTCTTTGTCAGAAACTTGAAATCCAGAGGGACCGCCAGATTATGAACCAGTTCTAAAAAAGGAAGTACAACCAAAAATGGAATATCTCTGGTACTGGAAATTCTCCATGTCCATTGCTACTTTGTTTTGTCAGGATTGAACTTTCTTCATCAGATCATAATTAACCTTCAAGGACTAGGACAAGACTTCCTGTTCAGCCCAATGTCAAGATAAGCATCATCAGCCTACTGATGATATGTGACTCCCTGCCAATGAATATCCTTCACAGCAGCTTCATATACCGTATATATTAAATAAGAGGGGTAAAGTATCAAGTATTAAAACTCCTCTTCAGGAAGGAGAAAAACCACAATAAAATAATGTCCCCTACGCCTAACTCTTGAAGTTGGGCTACAATAAGCAGAGGTCTCAAAAGCCATATAAAGGTATAGCAAGACCATGAAAGTCACACTTCTACTATCCCAGGCTCATTTACAGGCCTGAAATAAGACTGAAAAAGCATCTAGACAATCTATTTCCTCCACTATTCTTCAACCTTATCAATATCCTTTCCTAAAACGAGACTGTTAGCGACTGGACAACAATTATGCAATATAGCTAGATTAAGTGATAGCTTCTTAAGGTACACTACTACCTTTCTAAAGACAGAGAGTACTACTTCCTCTCTCAAGGTGTATTACCTAGGCCCAGTCACCTGATAGCTCCTTGGAGACTTTCACCAAGCAGAAAGACAGGCATCCAAACCACAAGGGTCAGAGCCAATACTTCCTCAGAACTAAAAGAATCAAACTCTCTGGATTAACCTTGCAAGGAACACTCTCAGTAGGATCTGCCTACGTAGCACCCAGTTCCAAATGGATTTTATTTTATTTTTCTCATCTTTACTTAATATGGTAAGGGTAACTTTAAACAGGTCACTGAATAGCAAACTATGGATCAGTAATAGGTATTTTAGCACTCATATTAGCACATGTAAAACTCAAGCTACACTCCAGAGAGGCTTGCTCTTTGTCTTTTTTCCTGATGTTGCTTTAGGTGTCTCTTCTGCTGTTTCACTTCCTGGAGCTTCTCAGTAATCCAAGGAGTTCTCATGAACTGGTGTTCAGGAAGAGGCCACCTAGGTGCAATTCAATGCAAAGCTGCAGCTGTCCAAGTATTCCCAGCTGGAGAGCAACACTTCAGCACAGAGACCCACCAGTGTTTAGAAATCCCTGCAAAGCATTCTTTGGAAACCAAGTGGATCCATTATATTCTTGGGTCAGGCCAATCAAATGAGTCTATCCTCCTGTTTGGTACTGCTTGTCAGATTCATAGCAATTAGAGAGTTATCTGACCACATTAAAGGGCAGATGTTAACATTTATATATCACATTTGTTCCAAGCAATCATCAAATCTAACACATGAACTCCTACATGAGTTGGGGCTGTGACTCAGATTATCTATCTATCCGAGTTTATTCATCTAGTCTGGTAGTAGCTCTTCAATAGGTTTCTGTATATCTGATCTTTTTAAAAGCAAATAAAAGTGAATAATGTTTTGCTTTCTAAAGAAGAAAAAAGAAAACTAGTTAACTCTCAAAGTGAGCAATACAGGCTATGAAGTTAACCTAAAAACAAACCTAGAGATTACAGGCTTGGTTGTCAATTGGATAATCTCTTGGATATGCTTTTATGACAGATCTGGTTTAATTACAGTAGAAGTGTCATATGTCTGTTGCATACCACAATAAAAAAACTTGAGTTAAGCTATTATACCATATCATCTTTACTATCCATAGCAATACTGCTGTCACTTCTTCAGTTGAGAAAACTAAAAGTATCCTTAAACACAGAGGCCACAATATTTTTATTCATTTATTATCCATTCAGCATCATCAATGTCATGATCTGCAAAGTTTTCTAAGCAAAAGTTATTTCTCCCCAGAATGATTACTCTTTAACAATTGATAGTGAGAAAATAAAGATAAAACACGCATTGCAATGTCAGTGTTTCATTCTTTAAATATGACCTTTCTAATTTTTGCAAATACATGGTTCTATATTCTTCCTCTTCCATGGGGCATGGAAATCCAAAGAACAATATTTTTTTTCTTGAGATACAATACAAGTTAAAGGTTCCCCCGCACATGCGTGCTAGTCATTTCCAGCTCTAGGGGCGGTGCTAATCTCCGTTTCTAAGCTGAAGAGCCAGCGCTGTCTGACGATGTCTCCATGGTCATGTGGTCGACATGACTAAATGCCGAAGGCACACGGAGCGCTATAACCTTCCCACCAAAGGTGACCCCTACTTTTCTACTTGCATTTTTTACCTGCTTTCGAACTGTTAGGTTGGCAGAAGCTGGGACAAGTAATGGGAGCTCACTCTGTTACGTGGCGCTAGGGATTCGAATCACTGAACTGCCAACCTTCTGATCGACAAGTTAGGGTTGTACAAATCAACTATTGTACTATAACATAAATGGATAAGAAATATAGGGCAGAGATTGTTCATCTTAATAAACACCTTTATTAAGGTGTTCTACAAATCTAAGACCATAATGATTCATTATTGTTCATGCACACAAGCAAGAGCCAGCTTCCACCTACCTCTTCTGTAAAACGTTTATCATGGCTTGTTTTGGCAAACAATGGTGAAGGCTTATTCAAAAAATCAGACTTTTATTCTCCAAATCAGTTGATGAACAGCAAAAATTGAGGGCCTTTTTAACCATTTGTGTTGTTTTTTCTTGTGAAAACCAGACACTCTATAGTGGGACCTAGAGAAAAGAAATTGGATAGAATGATAACTGCAAAAGGATGAAGTTAACATAAATGATAGAAATATTCAATATAAGCAACAGCATAAGCATACATACATACATACATACATACACACACACACACACACTATTTATGTGCACATATTATATATTCAAGATTTCTGTTTATTAAATAAAGTATTACTATTAGACTTCTCATTATTCCTATCACCATCTCCTCCCACTTACAACTGCAGGACTGTAACTTGTTGCTTGTA
>JANHFT010007307.1:17190-34298 GCA_032467955.1 Pseudoxenodon macrops
AAATTCCTTGTGTGTCCAATCACACTTGGCCAATAAAGAATTCTATTCTATTCTATTCTATTCTATTCTATTCTATGCAGTGCAAAATGTATTAGTCAGACTATGGTTAAAAGCTCTTAAGGTAGAACAATATATGACAAACAAGTACATACATCAAATAAAAAAGAATAACACAACCAGTTTTGAGGTATTTTTGTTAATTAAATCCTGCTGTTAAAATTTATTTTTTTTAAATCAGGAAGTAGACACTACCAGTTATTTCCCTTTTCAGGCGAATTACCTTTCTTTGGAAGAGTTCAACATCATTCAGCCCACCACAGAATAGACACCAGAGCTCTAGAAGCTCCATTATTTATGCCATTTGATCTCGTAACTTCATCCTTGTTTGTTCCTCATCAACTGCTCCAAAGAATTTTTTCAGCCTGGCTCATCTGACCAGAGAGGCCTCGAATATGACAGCGATCCAGAGGGAACAGGAAACACAAATCACTTGAGCAGCTTCTCTTCATACAGCATTCAAAAGAAAACACTTGCATTTCTCACTGTGAAGTAGTCCCTACCTATATACAGCCCTGTCCTTAAGGAAAACGAATAGCTACTTCAGGTGAGAAAAGCCAAGGAGCAGGTTGCCAATTTCTCAGCCTGTCATCCTGTTCTTCCATGCTACCTTAGGTTATGGTGAGGTTAGAAAGATCTGTGCCCATCATTGTTTATTCTTAGCTTGCTAAATCGGCTTGTTGCTTCAGGTACAAATGGTTGTCCTGCTCAGTCTTGAAAGCAAGATCTTGTCAGTTTCAGTGTGTAGAAGAGGGGGGGGGAAGGACAACCCTCCTTTCTGCTACCTTTCAAGCTGATCCCATTTAAAATGACACACTTTCTTGAACACCTGCATTTCTAACAGCTACATCCCAGATTGACACTTTCCATGATTTCCCTAAGCAAGGAAGAGCCAAAGCAGCGTCAGCTAGAGCAACAGCTGTGAAACACAAGGCAGTCAGGTTAACCTTCTGAACCTGCAAAAGATCTGCTACTAAGCTTACTCAACATTCCTTTCCTCTGCCTAAAAGGCTCTAGAGGACACTTTGGTTAGTTCAACACTGCAGGCCAAAGCTTCAGACCAGGGCTAGCAAGAAATGTGAGGAACAGATAGAGGGATAACTGCCTACATACTACTTGCATTGGATTAAAATACCACGCTGGGCTGATCCTGTTTTCTGATGACAGTGATTGTCAATGATGTATTCAAAACACAGTCTTGAATAGTAACATTGAAATATTTTATTTTGCAACGTGGTTTATAAGAGTACAAGACTGAACTTTCAAAAGCAATGTGACTCCAATTGGTATTTTCAGATGCATTGGAGTATAACTGTCATAATTTGCAGCTAGGGTAGCCCCTGGCTTATAGTGATGGGAAATGTAGTACACACATCTGGACACTTACCCATGGATGGTTACTATATGGCAGTAAGGCATCTGCAATAGCAGTATAAAAAGGGAAATGCACATGTTATTTCGAAGACTGTAATTCATGGGCAGTGGGGTGTGTGTGTCCTCATCCCATAATTTGCTTTCTGTTTAGGGGTTATTAAGCAGTTAAAAGTTCTTGTATGCTCTCTCTCTTGCTCTTTCCCCCTCTCTCACTTTCTCTTTCTCACACACAAAATTCACATTCAGTTTAGTACCGGTAGAAGGAGATTCAGAAGGAGATTCAGATTCAGACCTTGGCCCCTTGAGGAAAACATCTGAATGCATAGATTGCAGCTTTGCACACTAATAATCTATCCTAAATTCTCTTTCATATTTCAAGAGTTAGGCAAAGAAGTTATCTGAAAGATCTCTATTTCCAAAAGCTTTCAGAGTTTAAAAAAAAAAAACCAATCCTAAACTAAACAGACAGATTATTTGACCTGACATAAAGTTCTTATATTTCACAGAATTGAAAAATAGATGAAATTTAGGACTAGACATGTTCAACGGATTCCAATTTCAGTGCTTGTTCTGCCAAAGCAAAGAATAGCTTTTCCACAGGTTAGATTTAAAGGAATAGCATTTATGCTTTGGAAGGGGAGATAAAATCACAGCTCCCTAAACAAGAATCTCTTTCTCACTTTTGAAGGATCTACTCTTTTTGAGTAACAGTTATGACACTTCACTGCTAGCTAGCTGACTGGATCAGTCAAATGAGGAAGATGTATATTTCCTACCTGTGGGGTGCTCTTACCTGAGAAGATTGCTAAGTGTGGCTGTGTGGCAACTGCTATAAGGGGAATGTGGATCTAATGCCAGACTTTTTGAATTGTCTAGGTGTTGCTATATACATGATTACCTGCACTGTTTTCTATCTAAACATATTTTATGAGATATACTCCAACATCCTGCCAAAGATTTTAATTAAACAAATTGATTTTATGATCCTGCCATTCCAGTTAAAATGATTTCTTAATATTACAACAACCTAAAAGTATCACCAAAGACAAACTCGACTCAAACAAAATCACAGAATGGGATATGATGCACAATTTTCTGTCTCTTCAGATTCATACATGGCTTTTACCACCTCTGAGACAAGCTACATTCAGTCCTCTAAGGGAGGACTGAAATATCTACAGCTTATTCCAATACAACTTGTGAGAAACGGATTCTCAAGTATAAAGGCTGCATGTCCAGAAGTCTTAGTAGCTGAGGTGCATTTGTGTACATATTGCTTGTGATGTACCCACAGAATGCTGAAATAGCTGAGCTCCTGAAAAGCTTCTGGACAGTCATCCAGACAGTCATTCAGCCAATCCTCAGTTGGCTACAAAGCTCCTTGAATACTGTACTCTTGGACCAGTCAGTTGAACCTATAGTGAGGGCAAAGAACAGCACATCTGCCCTGCCCTGTCATGTCTGATTTAGCACTACTGCAGAATATAAACTCCATCAGTACCGAGGACACTGGAGGGAAAGCCAGATAGATCTATAATATACTGAAGTACATACTCACAACTACCATGGAATGTGCAGAAGTTTGGGCCAAATATTGAATTGTTTTGCAGCTTTTACCACATTCTGAAAACTAAAGCGAAGGTATTCTGTGGTAGAGCACTTAGTTTGAATGCCCAAAACACCGAATTTAATTCACAGCATCACTAAGTAAATTTTTTGTATGAATCTGACCCAAACTATGAGCATGAAATATTCAAAAATAATCAAAATCATACAAGCAAAAAATGTAAACCTTGTTCATCTAATCAACTCCAGTATATATATTTTTTAAATGTCATTAATTCTGATCAAGAGGATAATAAATAGATATACTTGTGATTCTGTACCTGTATCTCCTGTTCTATCCTAACTGTATCAGTTCACAAATCCATATGCTTGCATGCATTTATAAAGATCACATTGTATATAGAGCAAACTTAAAACTAAGAATTATTCTGAAGCAAAGTCTCACTGAAATGAATCAAAGAAACATGGACAGGATCACACTAGGAAATTATATTTTGATCTTTTTCCTCATCCCTTCTGCCACGAGATCCTCATTTCAATATTTCTTAACTTTTTCTGTTTTCCTTAATACATATTTGTCTGCCCAAGGATGGAAAGAGACAACAGGATTGTCACGATCTTGAAAGAGGTATGATTCTTCATATCCTAATAGTACTGTTAATGTTCTTCCCATCTTTGGTTGAACAAGACTTGCAACTTCTGAAGCATGAGAGAGTTTAGGAACAGAGCCTGTACTAGGGAATTATCTTCTTGCAAAAACGACTTTCCCCTTTGATCTTTCATGCCAGAGAAAACAATTCCAATCTGTTTTTGTAAACCTTTCTTTACTCATTCCTTTGCTGCCTCCAACATTTTCTCTATCCCTACTTATCTTTACTTAGTGAAATTGCAAATCTTTCAGGTACTTCTACATCCTGATTAGTATCAACCCATTTGTCATCTTTAGTGATGTTTAGCAGATGTTGTTATAGCAGGTGGGGGGAGAGTTGTTTATACAATATTTTACTAGATTCCAATCCCAGATGAAATAATCCCAGATTATTTGAAGAATTAAAAAAGGTAAAAGAATGGTTAAGTATTAACTGTGACATTTTGTGGAAAGAAGATTAAAAAGTAAGTTATGGCTTTCAGGAATATTCAAGGCTGGATACTTTGAAGTAAATAAAACACAGTAATATTAATGATGGATCAGGACTGAAAAACCTTGCTGAATATAGCATTTATTAGCAACTATAAGGAACTCTGTTAATCTGTTACATCTGAGCTGCTATATGTTCTTACTCAGAAGTAAACTCTGTTCCATTGAAAGAGTTTTACTTCCAAAATATCATGTACTGTGCAACCTTAATAGCATAATAATATTATGAGAAAAGAAATAAAAATGTAGTAACTTTATCTTGTGTAGATATACCAATTCAGTTTGTGTGTTGAGACCCATTGCTGCATTCCCCAATCCGGCAAGAATTTAACATTCATGTAGGTGCATCTTGCATTAAATTTTCCCCCAACTACACTTGACCTAGCTGATGTACAGAATGACACACCACCTCCAGTAGTCCAGACAACTTCAGGATGGTCAAATAATACTCAAATATAAATTACACCACTAACTCCAGTTGCGTTTCAGGAGGTGATAGAGACCTGAGTCTTCAAGAAAAAGAGAATCCACAGGAAAATAACATTTTGCATATTACTATTCTTGCCCTTCCCTATGTATTCAGGGGGAGGGGGAGGAAAGGGGAATCTGTGTAATCTAGTTTTAGTTCTCGCTGCACGTTGAAATACTATAAGCATGATTCCAAAAGCTAGTCCCGGTTGTGAGGTACAAACTTTTACGTGCCTGTCTTTAAGCCCCATTGTAAAATTTAAGATCCTACAACGTAAGGCAACGCGATTTGGAAATCTAGCAGTGAGGAAAGTGGGGCCAGAGTAGTAAATCAAATCCCTTCGCACATCGTCCGCAGTCAAACAGACGGATAAATGGATGAATAAACTATATTACGGGCCATTTATTTCAATATTAAGGTTGAAAGAAAGCAGCGCAGTTATTGGAGAGTTTCGATTACCATACTGTTATATTTCTAAAAGTCGGGGAAATAAAAGCCTTAAGAAAGTTCGGAGGGAAAAGTAAAAACTATCTGGAAGCACTTATCCCTTTTAAAGTTTAAAAAAAAAAAGAATTGCCTACAACTATTGAGAAACAAACAAACAAACAAACAAAAACAACACACACGCATTTAAAAAAATCCCTATTGCATTTAATATCCCTCCCCTGAAGTTCCCCGGTGCTCTACGGTCGTTTTTCGAACTTTCCCCCCTCTCATAACCGAGAACCGGAGTTACTGTTTAAAGATAAGCTTATTTAGGAAGGGAAGAGAAAAGCCCGGAAAAGTTTCCACCAAGTTCTCCCTTTAAATCCAACCCAGGAGCCAAAAAACGAGCCGTGTGAGCAGCTTACCTCCGCTCGATCTGCGAAGAACTGAACACACACTTGCCCAGAGCACTCCGAAGAGGGGGAAGCTAGGGACTGTAAACAAACGGCTGAGCCAGAGCTTTAAAAAAAAAAAATCAAGGGACCGGAGTCAATTTCACAAGATTAAATGAAAAGCGTTCTTGGAGGGGAAAAAAGCTGCTGAGGGATCAACTTCACTCATTCTGGGTGGTCTCAGCGAAATCGCCACAAAGGGGCGTCTAAGGAAGCAGACTCGTCTTTTGCTAATGACAGCAGGGAACCTGAGAATTGTTGGTTTGGAGAAAGGTTCCAGGAGACTTTGTAATGGGCAAAAAAAGTATATCCTTATAGAAACAAGGACAAGTCCCTTTCTGCAACCAATCAATTACTACAGGATATCTGAGGAATTAATATACCTTTGACCAAACAATAGCTATTCAGACATCGGCAATACTTTGCTTTTATTTTATACCGTCATTTAGGATTATTTACACTCAGGCTTTATAAAATTCCTCAGGTGTTATATTGCATCTATTGATATCCATCTTGTCTATAGTGCTTCCTAACTCTAAAGAGGAACATAGACTGACTGGTTGCCTGGCACAGATTATTGGGAGCCATTTGCATGTTTCCTACTTCTAGGCCATAAGTGTCACTTACATCCACAGTTACATCAAAATTGTGACATTTGTATATGTTACTGTGTAAACGTTTCAATTATAAAATTTGCATCAATCACATTGTATATGTTGCCTGGCTATTCCGTTACTTGTCATCTCTTCACTTATTGTGTAGCTTTACACCAGTCATTATTTCACAGAATTACCACCCTCAAAAGGGTGCTATGAAAAAAAAAAAGTAAGGGTGCAGAAGCATCAATACATCTCCAACTCTTTGGAAGAAAAGGAAGGTGTACATATGAAGAGCTATACATGTTTTAATATGCTACTGATGAAAAATGTGTTGGGTTCCTTAATTCCCAACAAATGTGCATATGTCACACTCACTCACAGACTATTCAATCATATTCTAGCTTAGCATATTGTACAAGTTCCACCCATGTAGTTAGTGAGGGCTCAATATGATGTGCAAGTTGTGGAATTGGGTTAAATGAATAAACATGAAGTAATAATGGCTAAGTATTCATGAGAGATAGCTAGTCTGGTGTAGTGGTTGGCTAGAAACCAGGAAATGATGTATTCTAGTACTGCCTCAGACGTAAAGCTGAGTTGCATGACTTTGGCCACTCCACCCCTCTCAGCTCTAGGAGGCAAGGGTAAACCACTTCTGAAAATCTTACCAGTAAAAGAACAGGAACCAATCCAGGCAATTGCCGTGAGTTCATGCTGAGTCAAAGACACCAAAAAGAAAAAGTAATGAGAACAAAGCCAGTAAGGCTGTGAAACAGCTTTTGTGGGTTTTCTGTGAACACATGACTTTCTCAATATCTACAAAATGTTGGCTATCTACTGAAAAAGGCAAAATATTCCCCAATTGGGGATGTAGCCAAGGATGGAATAATGAAACAGCCTTCTGAAAAAGAAATGGCTGAGCAGTACCTAAACAGAAAAGACACCAGTGGTGGTATTCAGCTGGTTCTTTCTGGATAGCGCGAACTGGTAGTGGCAACTGCGGGAGGCTCCACCCACCCATCCTGACATAATGCGCGAGTACTGCACATGTGCAGAAGGCCGTGCGCATGCACAGATGTGTGCCCGTTCACATTTGCAAACCGGTAGGGAAGGTAAGTGAATCCGACATCTAAAACACACGATAGGTCAGTTAGGCATTTCCATGCTGCAACCTTCTGTGCATAAACCATAAAAGTTTATATGATCGTTTATTATGTTAAAGAATAGTGGCAATCTTAGAACAACAGGCTTTCCACTAAATATTTACCTAGCAATTTTCAGACTAAAGCAATGAATCCAAAAAAGACTAATTCAACAACTTGCAAGAGTTAGACTGAAACATGAGCAAAAAGGATCATTATCACTTTGGTCTGCTGAAATTGCCAAGCAATTTCTCATTGCAAAAGAATTGGAAAGAGAGGTGTTTATTCTTCAGTAAGTACCATAGGATGTTCAGAGTGGGATACTCCCAGCAGGGGCCAGAAGGCAGAATGAAAAGGTCTGAATGTGAACATAAGGAACAAATCTTCAATTTCTTAAGACACCATTTGCCAGATGCAATAAAACTGGCACCTCCTTCTTATTAAGAAAACAAGGGCTCTTTTCCTGGAGAATGAACAATTCTGAAAGGGTGTAACTGCTCATAATTATGATGTGCTTTGTAAGAATGTCAGCAAAAGAAAAGACCTTTTGAAGATCCAGTGTTTTTGAAATATGCCAGTGTAAAGAGATTTATGTTTTTGAAAGGATGTTTAATTAAAACTTTAAAAAATATGTAGCCTTTACTCCACAACAGAGGTTAGCAAACAGTTATACAAAGCAGAGGTGAAATTCAGCAGGTTCTGACAGGTTCTGGAGAACCGGTAGTGGTGGGAATGGAGATTTTGCAGTATCCTTCCCCTGCCATGCCCACCAAGCCACGCCCACAGAACCAGTAGGGGGGAAAAATAATTTCACCCCTGGCACAAAGTATCCCAAAGTGTGATTCAAAGGACACCTTGCTGCTAAGATACATAATTTTTGAGTTAAATTGCTACATATCACTCCTTTTGCCAGCAGAAAACTAAACTGACATAAAAATCTGCCCCTCCACTGGCAATCCCTATATTTTCATAGGTACAATGCAGCAAATTATTTGTCCTTATAGTGTACAGGTTATGTTATAGCCAACAATTGTTTATCACCCTTCCCTACCCTTGCTCTAAAATTCATTCATTCATTCATTCATTCATTCATTTTCTATAACTAACCATCTCAGTCAAGTGACTCTACTGTAGGTAGTTTATAATTCTAAAACTATACAACACCCCCCCCCTTTTTTTTACAAACCTCTAATCCCTTAATTCAGGTTAGAGCCCGGGCAACTGAATGGAGTTGAGTGTTTATTGCTCGGATGCCCTTCCTGACTCCTATGTGGCATTCTGAAAAAGAAACTGCTGCTATCTACCAGTAGGATTGAACTCTCAATCTTCTGAGTGAGAGACAAGTATCTTCAACATTATGCCACCGTGCTTTTCTTTCTCCAGTAGATGGCTCTCTCATATCCCAATCCAACATAACCAATCTGTCAAAAACAGCTGATTGTCGGGTAAATCCAAGGGGTTTAAAAATTCAAATAAAGAAATAGTTTCTCCCTAAAGTCGCTTTCAAATTATTTGGGCCTTTTTTCACACTGTCTGTATTTTTGTAGCTTCCCTTGGGCCTTTTTCGCATTTTCGTTTTTCCCCCTCCATGTGTCAATTCGCAGCTATTTTAAGCTTAGGAGTTTTCATATTCTTTTTGTTATTGCAAGTGATTAAAGTAAAAGTTGGTAAATATCTCACCCAATTTCAATGTTCCGCTCCTGCACAATCTTGGTTGCCAATTGTCCTGGCTTCGTGGCTGCCAACAATGGCAGCTGTGCCTGCTGCCATTCAGAGAAAGCTTACTTCGGACCTAACAAGGAATTTGCGGATTCCTCGTGGTCAGCGAAGTGCCTCTCCTTCCTTCACCGCCTCTACAAGGTGGCTGTGACCCTGGCAGCGGTTACCAGCTGGATTTTTGTGGGACTCAGCAGAGCTTGCTATTTTCCAGCTGTTCTCACTATGGTTGCAACCGGAAGCCCTACAACACTATAGCTGCAATATATTTAATGAAAGCTAATCTAATACACACAAAGTCTAATACATCATCTAACAACATCTGGTGAATGGCCTGACCTTGATTCTGTTGTTAGAAGATGACTGGGAAAATTCGAAAACATTCAATAGTGGGTTTTTTTTTTTCTTTCCTTTTGAAGAGTTACAAAAGGAACTAACTTGCAAATAACTAAATTTTATTAAAATTGACTGTTGGATTATGGATTGGAAAGACTGGAAGAATTTAGTTAACTTGGCCTTGGACTATTAATGTTATTTAATAGAATATTATAAGAGGCAAAAGAAGAAAAGGTCAGAAGAAAAGAGAAAAGAAGGAAATAAGACTTTAAAATGTGGACAATTGAGAGATACATAATTGGGGAACTATAAGGCTATAAATTATTATGAAATAAAATGTGGAGTTTTGAAGGTATAACTATGGGATTGATATAATCTGATTAAATAGAAGCTCCTTAAATATTGAGATATTGGAATAATAGAAATATACTTTTTATAAGCTGTATCAAATCACTATAAAATGGAACTAGAGATTTATGAAGAAATATTGTGCATGTTAAAAAGTCTGCCTGAATCCCTAAGAAATGACACAGAGACAAAGGGATTGCTTAAAGATACAGAAATGAATGTAGAAGCTATTCAACAATTGGGGGAAAAAGGGGAACACGATATTCAGCAAATAGATGAGAAACTAGAAAAAGCAGGGGAAGGGGGAATAAAAATGAGAAGCAAGAAGTTAGGAACAAAGAGGAGAAGAGACTAATAAGTAGAAGACAAATACATAATATTACAATTTATAATGGTACAGAGAGAAGAGAGAAAAAACAATAACAAAAGGAAGCTTTGTGGATGGGTGTTCAAAAAACGCAGCAGAAAGAAGCAAAAGGCACCCAGAAGGGAAAGTTTAATAGACACAAAAAAATTAAACATAGATACAAGATTCCAAGAGAGAGATAAAAGACTGACCAAAAAATCAATAAACAATGGAATTTTAGAAAGACTAAGAGATGATGGATAATGAGAAAATATAGTAATAAAATGGGAAAACACCACAACCACAATAAGTTTAGGTTAGTAGATGGTAATTTAAGACTAGACAATTTAGACAATTTAACTGAAGTATGAATATTTACAGTGTGTTAAAAGATATTGTGAATTTAAAATATTAAGAATTAGAAATGGTGGGGTCCTTGAGATATACTCCCATGATGGATTGAATATTGTTAATAATTGGTGTTGTTGGTAATCCTATACTTTTGGAATATTGATGTTATGGTGAAATAATGAGTTATTTTTAAAATATTGAATGACAACATTTACTAAAGGATAATAAACACAGGGTGCGAAGAAATGTTATTTATGTTTAAATTAATTAAAGGGAAAATGTAAAAGGAATATGAAATGAGACTAGTATTATTTGAAGTTGGAAGATTAGAATTCCACATACCGTTCGTATTATTATTGTTAACGTTGCATAAAAAATATCTGACCCAATCAATGCACTGTCCATAAAAGATATATGTTTATATTGGAAAAAAATAAAAACTTAATACAAAAAAGAAAAGAAAAAAGAAAAGAAATGATTGTAAGAAGCTATAGGAAAAAAGTAGCAATCAGTTGAAAACAGCTTTTTTCATTTCCTGTTAGTGGAAATATCCATGGCTCAAAATTTTGTGTGTGAATAGAATAACACATTTCCATTCAACCAGATGTCAGTGAAAAGGGAGAGTATATATTTACACAATTTTTAATCCATCCACCTAAGTTTATGTAATTATGCTTGAAATTCTTTTAAACAACGCACAACATTATTTTCGTAGTAATCCTTTAAAAACAACTTTTGAAACGGGGGATAAGATAAAGCAATTTAACTACCATTAAGTCATATTACAGCCAAATAAAGGCTGTCAATCATTTGTCCTGATCATGAAATGTAAATTAATAACTTGTGATAATCATACCCTGTTTTCATCTCTTGAATAGTTGGAGGTGTGTATAATTGTCTTTTCCTTTGTAGTCTCGGGAACTTTGCTGCCTAAAAGTAGAGGTGAATCACAGAGAAAGGAAGAAAAAAAGAAAAAGTAAGATTTCTATTAGGATATATTGTGTTTTTCTTCATGGGCTATAATATAGGTGTGAAACTATTTTAGAATAATAAAAGATGATATATCTAAAGACATGCCAGTTTCATGAGAGACATAGATATATTTCATGAATGGACCTCTAATTCCCCACTTCTCTCAATTGGGTGAGGCCCTGAGGCCACCTATCAAACATTCGATATCACTCAGAACACTCTTCTTTAGGGCAACTAATCCTGACAACCAACTCACTTGTGTGCTTATGTGGATATGAAATGAGTATTCCTGTCAGTGCATAATTTCTCACTAACTTGTAAAAACACATGAGCAGTTTAAAATATGGAATAGTTTTGAACGGTAGACAAGTGAGCTTTGGAGCCCACTTAATTATGAAGTTCAAGTAGGAGCTTTTATAAAATCACTTTGTCTTGACCTACATTTTGAGGATAAAATGAAATAATATACTGCGACCTATCCTGGCCATCCTGAAGAAAGGTAAGGATGAAAAATTATCAATAAATGCAGGCTTCTAGAGAGATCATTCTGAAGTTTTTATTTGTCTTTTCTACTTTGTACTCAGAGCAAACCTTTGCATGTACACTGAGAGGATCTTATGAAGATGCACAGAATATTTTATTGGATTCAAGTTCCAGAAATGCCCCACCAAACCACACAACTTTCCACTATGCCAAGTTCTGTAATCCCAAATTAGAGATGCAATTATTGAAGAAACGTTCCATTTGTGTGAGTTTTTGCTGATATCTGGGGACAAATGTACAGTGGAACCTCAGTTCATGACCATAATCCGTTCCAGGACTTTGGTCGGCATCTGATTTGGTTGTGAATGGAAGCAAGACTTACTGCGCATGCGCGGACACAAAAAATATGGCGCCAAAGGGGAAATTGCCATGGCAGGGAAAATCACTGCGGCTGTGTTTGATCATGAACCGAACATATGTTCATGAACAGAGGCAAACTTTTAGCGGATTTTTTGTTTGGGAACCGATTTATTCGTGGACTGAGGCATTCGTGAATCGAGGTTCCATTGTACTTCACATAACTAACTTCCATATTTTGCATCAATAAAGTATAAATGCTACTTTGGATCAAAATGAAAAGACTGCAATAAATCTATTGCTTAATTAATTTATTAATTGAAAAAATATTTTTCCATTTGCCATTGGGCATCATAGGAATTTGATTTATTTCTGGAAAAGCTAATCAAGAAGAACGTTAGAAGTAATAACTGGAAAGTTTATTAAATGGAGAAAAATCACTTAACAACTGTCTCTCTTAGCAACAGAAATTTTAGGATCAGCTGTGGTTGTAAATTAAATACTACATCTATTAGTGTTTCTCATTTCTACTTGCTTCTCTCCTATAAACCTCTCCCAGAATTCTGCAGTCAAGAGATGATAGCCATAACCTTAATGCACATCTGTCTAGTTGAAGCCTTTTATCTATAATTAGAATCAATTATTCCCTCCCTCATAGCAATAGCACTTAGACTTATATACCGCTTTACAGTGCTTAACAGACCCCTCTAAGCAGTTTACAGAGTCAGCATACCAGGGGTGGGTTCTGGTTCTTTTTGGTGCTGGTTTGTTCAGGGTTGCGCTGTGCGCATGTGCAGCAATAAAAAAATAGCTTCTGCACATGCGCTGAAACAAAACCCAAGATTGCAGCGCCCACGGAGACACCAATGGAACCAACTCCATGATGTCATCTCCGAGCTACTAACTGTTCTAAAGAATCGGTTAGAACCAGTAGGAACCTACCTCTGCAGCATACTTCCTCCAACAATTTGGGCCCTCATTTTACCCACCTCGGAAGGATGGAAGGCTGAGTCAACCTTGAGCCTGGTGAGATTTGAATTGCCAAATTGCAGTCAGCTGGCAGTTAGCAGTAGAATAGAAAAGTTGTTGCTTTTCACAATACAGCTATTACTAGCAATTGCATCACAGCCACTGTTATGGTTAATACTGTCTGGAATGCTGTTATTTCAAAAACATGTCTTCTGACTATTTGCTTTGTTTTCTCTTTTAGTGTCCCTCAAATTCTAAGAAAACACTCTCCTTCACCTTGCCTTTGTATCAGGTTCCTTTGGGAGAGAGAATAGAAATAGCCAATGTGAGTTTTTTCTGTGAACAATGCCCATTTAGTTTTCTGTACTGATTCCTTATGTCCAACAGATAATATAAATATATAAAGTAATACTCTCAGTGCAAACCTCTCTGCATCTTCTGAAAAGTCATTCAGAAAACGTTCCATGAGTTTATACTCCTACCCAAGCGAGCCTAGGATTCCAATTGTGGTATTTTAGTTCTGATGAGGATAACAAGGAATTTTCTATCCAGCCATTGCTTAGAACACAGTATATGATTTCACTCTTTGAGATTGAGGATTTAGAACAGTCATGCTGATGAATTCAATGGTTCATCAGCACAAGACCGGCTTAAGCTGCTACTGCTAAAAGGAGCATTTTTACATCTATGTTCCCTTTGCTATTTAAAAAACTTTTTTCTATATAATTGGGTGAGGTTTGTAGCTTAAGCACATGGAATTGCTATTGTAAGATCTAGTGTGCAAATGATATGAGGATACCTAGAAGCAATTGGTTTTTCTCTTTGGAAAAGTTCACTTTTTAACATCGTTATATTAACATTTAACATTAAGTTCCAGTTTCCATGAATAATTAGCAGCTATCTAGCGGGGTTCTTTCCTGTAAAGAGACAATTTGTTTAAAGAATATCTGTACAATTGTATGCACAAAATATATCTGACAATGAAATATAGCATGTACGTACAATCTGCATGCAAATTTTATGTTAGATTCAGTAAGAATCTTTTCACCATTCAGAAGACCCATTTTGTAAGAAGGTAGATCAATAACAACTTTATTTTATTTTCTAAGTAGTTAATTTGAGAAAAAAACGTTCTGTTCCCCTAAGGGCATAATTTTCATGTACAATTTAGTAATATGAGGAGCTTGCGAACCAGTTTGTAGGATCATCTAATAAATATTTTGTTTTTATTTTCAAAGTAGACCAAGAAAGCATAAGAGCAAACCATGCTTTTTAAAATGATAGAAATATTAAATGTGATTTAGAGTCATTTAATGCTACCTGTATATACCTTTTCCCCCCCTTTTAGGATAAAGCATATGAAGTCTTTGCGACAACAGAAAACTGGTAACCATTTATTTCCTATTTTTAAAAATGATTTCTGGTAATTTGATAGTTCAGTTTTGTTGCATTTTAAAAATCAGGATAGTTACTTTGACCTTTTCTCATCTCGCCCACCAAAGAGATAAATAAACAAGGTTAGGAATGGTGAAGTGTCCTCTCCCAAAGGAAAACCCCTCCTTGTAAACAATAGCTGAAATAAATATTTGCCAATATTCAGAATTTGGTATAATTTCACATATTGTCGTTTGAATACAATTTCTTTGTCTGAAATTTAAACTCAACAAGGTATGTAGAATTATACTTTTATAGCCATAATACTTTAGTGTGGTCTAGAGCGTCTCCCTTTTTAAAAATAACAATAATGAAATTTGAATTATTTTTCACCCATGAAATACAAAATAAAATGTCAAGTTAATTGCACATGTTAAGCCATTCCAGGATATATGAATCTAACTTCTCCATAGCCCTGCCCATCAGGGGTGGGTTCTGCTTCTTCTTGCTGCCAGTTTGCTCAGGGTCGAGCTGCATGTGTGCATGCATGTATCAATAAAAAACTACTGCGCATGTGCAGAAGCAAAAATTAGCTTTTGTGTATGCGCAAAAGCAAAATCCAAGATGGCGGCGCCCACGGAGACACTGATGGAACCGGTTCCGCGACGTCACCATGGAGTTACTTCCGGTTGTATAGAACCAGATAGAAGCAGTAGGAACCCACCTCTGCTGCCCATGCAGCTCTATATGGCATCTCTTTGCTTTCTGACTGCTGAGTGGCTGATATTTCTGATTAATTCTAATTGGAATACTGAAATCATGTTTATTAATTCCAAATTCTGCTCCATGCTTACCAGAAATGGCCATTTTTCAGCAATCACAGAGCAAGGGTGGGTTCTAACTTATCTCGTCACTGGTTCGCTGTCTCCCGAGCCACATTGCCACACCTCATGCGCAGTACAAAAACAATTACCAAAAAAAGACTGAAAACAAGATGGTGATGCATGCATGGTGCCAGAAACCCGGCTTCTGCGCATGCACAGAAGAAAACCCCCCAGAAAAAATGCAAAAAATAATAATTCCCCCCCCAAAAGATGCACATGGACCAGAACCAGTTCCGTGACGTCACCAGCGGCTTACTACCCACTCTATAGAACCAGTCTGAACCAGTAGGAACCCAGCTCTGTCACAGAGTATATTTAATCACAAGGAAGCCAAAGACTGTAACTGCGGATATACATAAAAGAGAAAGAAATATTTAAATTTTCTACCTGGAGCAATTTAACAAGCAAATGAACCCAACAAAAAGCATTACACAACTACAGTAAAACATTCATACTAGAGCCAAATATTTTCCCCTTTTCACACGTATAAGTTATCTTGATAGACGGTTACACAGCCTGCACAAATTGTGAACATGCTAGAGTCAAATATTCTCCTCTTTTGATGCCTACAAATTATATTGGTAAACAGCTTGCATAAATTGTGAATGTGTTCAAATCATGATGCTTTCATTAGCGTGCATTATGATATGAGTTTCTATTATCTAGCCAGAAAAGCCCAGATATGCGTTTGTGCTTTGATCTCTGTCCAGAGGAACAGGATTTCATCTGTAAGCGCAAGAAATATGTTGCTGCTGCTTTGAAAAAAGTCCTTCGTCTAGAAGGAGAACTGCAGGACAATGAGGTATGACCTGTCGCAGAGCAACGTAAGAGGAGCAAAGAAAATGGTGGTGATGGGTAAGGCTGCCCCCATGTATATATATTGAGCCATGATATATATATATATATATTAAGCCAGATTCAAATTCCTCATTAGCGTTTAGTCTCTTTCACAGTTCTTAATTCAAGCATGTGAACTCAAGTTTGCTTTTATGTGATTTTGTTCCTATGATTTGGTATAAAGAAAGTCAACTTATCTAAGGAGAACTGATTTCAAATACCTACTCTGAAATATGGTTACTGAATTCTTATTTTGAGGAAAGGTGCTTGAAACTTTTCTGTCCCACATGTCTTCAGTAGAAATCCCATCTTTTGCCCATTTTAGGTGTGGATTGTATTTTAAAAACATGCAGAGTATTAAATTAAATAAATTATTTTATCTATGCACAATTATGTTTGTTGTTCAACCTTCAATAAGGCTACTGCCAAGCTATGGTGAATTTATATTTACAATCAACCCATTTCTTTTGTTTAAAATAACCTATGTAAGAAATAAAGCCAGAAAATTAAAGTTACAATAAAAGTAAAAGAGCTAACTAATACAGAGGCTTACTTTGCAGAGCTTCTGGAAGCTGCAGCTGGTACAAAATGCAGCAATGTAGGCAATCACTCTTGATCCACACATGTTGCACCTCTGCTCCTTTGTTTCTGGGTTCAATTCCAGGTGCTGGTTGTAACCTATAAAGCTCTTCCGGGCATTGTGCCAGGTTATTTAAGGGAGCGCCTCTCCATGATTACAGTAACTCCATGATTAGGGGACTGGAGGCTAAAACATATAAAGAACAGTTGCTGGAATTGGGTATGTCTAGTTTAAGAAGAAGGACTAGGGGAGACATTGTTGTGTTCTATTGTCTTTCCTTCCCATATCCCCAGGCATATCCTGATCACCCATTAAGGGTGATCTCCAACATT
>JANHFT010007307.1:42898-56901 GCA_032467955.1 Pseudoxenodon macrops
AGGGCATTGCATTATGGGCGCTCTCGCGGGCACATGCACCCTTTTGGCACCTGAGCAGAAAAAGTTTAGCCATCACCGGCCTCGGGGAAACTGGAGAATTTAATTATAGAAAAGATGGAAAGGTGATTGGCAGAATTGTTATTAAAAGAATATTAGAAGTTAAAATTAATTATAATGTGGAAAGGGTGATGCAGTTTTATGCCATATAGGGATTATATGGAGCTGATTTTTACTCTTCAGGAATTAGGAATTGTATGAAAGCAAAAAGAGAATTCTGCATTTGTTGATTTAAAGAAAGTATGCAATAACGTCGAGTAGGGTTGTTTTGCACAAATATGGGGTGGAAGAATGATTTCTGAATTTTGTAAGAATGATATACAACGAAAACAAAGCATGTATGAGAATAAATAGAGAGCTGAAAAAATGTTTCAATATTAAGCAGGAAATAAGAAGTAGAAATGTGCTGTTCCATTGATTGTTTAATATATTTATGGATAGATATGTAAGATTAGAGATGTCCTGTCTGAGGATATGGGTATACATTTTTTCTGGTACCAAATTAATACGGCAGTGACCTCTGGTGGAAAATGTGATATTCATATGACTTACTGCTTTCTGGGAATTATACTCTATTCCATTAGGAAGTTGAATATGAAATCATGTGAAAATAAAGATATTTCATAGTAGCAACATATGATTACGCCTTCCATATGTTTGTGACAAAGTCTTAAGAATTTAAGATAATTCTCATTGTAATATGCACATCTGTAGTCACCCCCCCGCCCCCATTAGCAGTATTAGTTGAAAAGCACAAAATGGCCTTTTTGACTTTTAAGATGACCATATTATTGTTCAGGATGCATTTCATTTAGTTGTCTAAAAACACAGAAAGCATTCAAGGGCATATTCTAGTATCAACAAATAAACTGCATCAATTAGGTGCATGAGAGGGAGAGGGAGGGAGGGAGCAAGGAAGGGGGAAGAGAGAGAGAGAGAGAGAGAGAGAGAGAGAGAGAGAGAGAGAGAGAGAGAGAATGATTCTAAATTGACTCTTTTTATTTTCCTCTCCTTATCCTCCTCTTCCTTATCCAAGAAGAAGCTTTCTCCATTTTGTATCTCTTAGTACTGTTTTGAGATGCCCAGAAGAGGATTCATCATAAGGATGAGATAGTCCTAGGGGCTTAAGTTACAAAGCCATGGATTTTCTTCTGCTGGAAAAAGGAAGGCTCTCAATAGATTTGGCTTGACTTGCTAATCTTTTCTTACATATATTATTTGTCATATTTATAGCCTGTCTTTCTTCAAGAAAGTGTATATAGCAAACCTTCCTTCATTCCCTCCCTCACTTTTACCCTAAAATGTGAAGTAAGACAGAATGATTAGCTCAAAGGGCTGAGCTGGACGGGAACCTGGGCCTCTCCAGGACTAGCCCAACCTCTTAATCATTCCACCAGAGACACTATGCTTTGTTTATTTGTTTGTCTGTCTGTCTGTTCTATTCTGTTTCTTGTGGGAACAGCGGCCATGCTGGCTGGGAAATTCTGGGAGATGAAATATAATTGGAGGGAACAGGGCCTACTGTATATTAAAGTCCAGCCTCTGTTAGATCACACTGTGTTGCTTGGCAAACTGTTTTAAAAAAAATCTGAACTGTATACAGTAATGTATGTATGTATGTATGTATGTATGTATGTATGTATGTATGTATGTATGTATGTTGAAGGTGGGGTTTTTTGGGCAACAAGACAAGATACAAGTGAATGGAGTAGTGAAGGATTTATTGTATATGAGCCTTGCTTGGGACCCTTTTAGGTCCAAGCAATCTGTAGACAGAGACTTAACACATCTTGATTCCGCATAGTTAGTCAGCATGGTTCTCTCCTTTCATGACAGATATTTCCCCCAGTGCAACAGAGTCAGAAGTACCGTACATTTTTGTTTTTCTTTCATGAGGCTAAATAAATGGTGATAGATAAATAACTTCTCTTAATATTCTTTCCTATTCTTCTTCTGTAGAGCTTTTCCTTTTTCTGATGTATTCTTTTTAAAAAGTCAGTACTGTTTGGGGGATTCATTTTCCTTAGGCTCTGAGCTTCTCAGGGGTCACTTTTGCAAGCCAAAGCTGCTATCCGCTGAGAAGCAGTTAAGATGTAATAATGCCATAATTGCTGCCATGGTTTCTGGCCTTGATCTCATTAACTTGCAATTTATTCAGAATAATAATCTATAAAAATTATCATGTGCTAGTAACAAAAAAACTGATGGAACATCTCAGTTGAAAAAATAGTTGAGAAGGAATATTTAAAATATTGTAGGATTTCCAAATACAAACTGATAAAGCCTTGGCTCATAACAAGTAAGTTGATTGGTTGAAAAGCAAAAGTGGGAATAATTGATGTGGCAATACCAGGGAATGGTAGAAGACAAAGAATTGGAGAAGATCACAAAGTATAAGATCTGCAAATCAAAGTTGAAAGATTATGGCATAAGCCTGCCACGGTGGTCCCTCACAATTATCGGCACATTGAGTATCATACCAAATCTGTGACAGCACTTAGAAAATAGGTGCATTGCAGAAGGCCAGACTGCTTGGATCAATACATATACTATGCTGATACATTATGACATCCTAAATTCTCGGGAAGAACTCAGGATTGCTTTGGTTTGGAAAAAAGGCAGCATATAAATTTAATGAATAAATAAAATAAAAAAGAACTCACTGTGCATGAAAGCCAAGACCAGCTAAAGAACTGGCAGTTGTGATTTCACATTGTTGTGTATATAATAATTATGATTTATTAAACTTGCATGCCGCATGACTTTAAACAACTCTGAATGAGGAGCAACACATCCTGCCTCCCACCTAAATCCCTAGAAGCTGACAGCTTAGAACAAAAGGGACATTTATTGAAGTCTCACATACTTAGCTTGATTAAAGTATGACTTGTAGCATTTTCATTAAATGCTTTCTATTCATTATTTGATTGTTTGGTGAAATAAATATGCTTCTTATACATTTTACCACCAATTTGTAGATGTACGTGAGAAAACTCAGGATGGCAAAACAGCTATCTACTGGGAAGTGAAGTTCCCCTTCCCCTTGGCAAACAGAGATGTATCCTTTCAAATTTTTGACAGCAATTTTATTTTAACTTTAATAGTTACAAACCTTCCTACGATCTCAGTTTTTCTGAGTTTCTGAAAATGTAAATGGTGTACAAATTAATCCTTATTAGAAACTAAAAAAGTAGAATCTTTATGCATGCTGTTGTTTCATCTTATGCTTTTTAAAAAGAAAAATAACCACATAATTTCAAGTCCAAAATGCAATTGAATCTGTGATCCCTAAATTTGGGATATGTCTGGACACATAATGTATATTAAATTTTAAAATCCTGATTATTTCTTAAAGTTCAGCACAGTATGTTTTTGTTCGTGAGCGTCAAGATATGGAGCTTGATGGGCAGAAGATCTATGTTATATTGGCTAAAAGTGTGAATACTGTCAAATTCTCAGAAAAGCCTGGGATTGTTAGAGTAAAGAATTTTAGACAGGGTGTGGCCTTTGCAAGTGATGGCAAGAAAGGGTGCAAAGGTAAGAAATAAATATATAATTTTATAGGAATGGTTAATTTGATCAGAAAAATTAAATTCTAATTCAGGACTTTGACAAATATCTATATGCCTTTGTAAAAACCAATTCATGTCTTTTGTTAGCGATTTGGATAAACAGGTTGCTGAAAGAATATGTGCATTGTAGTATTGTAGGCCTACAGCCAATGGTTTATTTCATAAATTCCAATACAGATAGTTTTCAGGGTTTCAACAATAATTCTCTCTCACTAGCTAACCAATCTCTACTATTTAACGTTGATCTTGCTTTTTTCTGTTGCTCTTTGTCTCCTACCTAGGGATTAAAAAATATTCATTATAGATCCCTCTGTGAACTGAATCTGAATATTTGCTGCTATCAGATTTTTCATGGGATGCCTAGCAACTGAACTATAATTTGGCTAGCAACAGTTGGGTGAGGGACTGTACAAGGATTTTTAAAACTGTATGTGGTGGCCAAGGAAAATCTCTTCTTCCTTTCTTTAACTTTTAAAATGCCTGGTGCACTCACAGCAGCACCAGGCTGGATGAAGAGTAGAGGTTTTCCCAGCACTTCTTGGATTGACCATGTGGTCATGTGAGAACATTATATAAAATCAAAGCTTGCTGAAGAAATATCAACAGACTTTTTGGAAAGGTAATTTCTGCCTCACTGACACTTTAAAGTTCTTTGAAGGTATTTAGGTTATGGATAGGGATGTCCATTGGATAAAATTTTTCTTTTCTTTCTTTCACAAAGTTTGCCAGAGGCTCCTGAGTAAACTCACCATTATAGAATTGGAAGATTGGTAACCTATTAAAGAACAGAAAGCAGAAAGAAAAAACAAATGGCTTTAAAATAGCATCAGCAACCAAAAATTTATTTCACTATGTTTGAAAATAACTATGGGCAAATTGAAAAGGAACAAGATGTCTACGTTTGCTAATCATAGCAAATTAGTTAGAATGCTTAAAACAAAAAGGAATCTCAGTTCTCAAAAAAGTTCAACATAAATTTACTTAAGTGCAAACAAACCTGAGGAAATGCACATTTTACACTAATTTACACTGTAAAGTGACTAAGCAGGAATGAAGGTTTTTGGCATATTCCCTAAATTCTTTTAAACAGGGCACACAATTAATGGCAAGCATTGGGATAGGATGAGGATGCCAGGAACTTTATTGCTGGATGTATAGTAGACTGCTGATTGAGATGCCAAGTCTTGCTTTTTTAATTTTCCTGGTTTTATTATTGTGAGCTGCCCTGAGTAGTGTTAATTCATTCATTTGTTCCTTTAGTGCAAGTTCTGATAAATGGCATGGTGGAAGCATTTAACTCAGATTAGACAAATTGATGAAGGGAAGGATTATCAGTAGCTGGCAGTCGTGATGTCAGTCCAGTTTTTGCAATATCAGAGGCTGTCTCTGAATAGCAGTTGTGGAATAAAAATTGAATAGGTCTTATGGAACTGACTGGACACTAGGAATAACACATTGGGATAGATAGGTTTTTAATGTCATCCGGTAAATTTTTTTAATGATTCTTTACACTTAAATTGAAATACTAAAATAATCTTTCCTTTCCTTTCCCTTCCCTCTCTCTCCTCCACCTCCCCTCCACCCAAAAAGAATGATTTGGTAAAGGCCAAATTTAGGTTTCTTACAAATGATATGTGAGGCAATGGGATTAGGGAAGGGAATGACTTTTTTAAAATTCATCTCTGTTCTTTACTGCTTTTGTTTCTGGATTGGGTTTATGTGCAATAAGTTATCCAGTTGCCTAGAATAGGATCCACATGAGGAATACATTATGCAGAAGGGAGGATATTCTGATATCTGGGGAAGGAAAAGGAATAAAATGTGCTTACAAACCACATGGAGTTATCCACCTTTGGTGGATAAATTCCATCCTTCTAAATTACAGGCATATACTAGATGAATGAAAAAGATGCACTTAAAATTTTCACTTCATTTCTTTTCTTTTCTTTTTTTTGGTTAAAAAGTTTTCATGACCTACTTTGATGATCCTGGTGGAAAACTTCCTTCGTGGGTTGTCAACTGGGCAACTAAGGTAAGCAGAGTAGTTGAAGCTCTGGAGCATTAATGCTGTAGGTTAAGTCAACAAGTCACTTTGATTCATGGGCTGTTAGAAATATTGTTTTGTTGTTGCCTTTTTCATATTTTATTTATTTAGTTATTTAGTTTGTCGAAGATGTACTAGATAACAGGTATAAGTATAAACATGGACATGAACAAGGAATGAGTACAAACAAATGGGGACAGTAGGATAGGGACGGTAGGCATGCTGGTGCTTTTATGCACACACCCTTTATGGACTTCTTAGGAGTGGGGTGAGGTCCATGGTAGACAATTTAAGGTTGAAGCTGTGGGGGGTTAGGGGATGTAACAATGGAGTCAGGTAGAGCATTCCAGGTGTTGATCACTCTGTTGTCATATTTTCTGCAATTGAATTTGATGCGGTTTACTTTGAGTTTGTATCTATTGTTTGCTTGTGTATTGTTGACGTTGAAGATGAAGTAGTGATTGACAGGTAGGATGTTGTAGCAGACAATTTTGTGTACTATGCTTAGGTCACACTGTAGGCGGCGTAGTTCCAGGTTGTCCAAGCCCAAAGTATGATATGGGTAACTTAAATCAATGTTTATTCTTTAAGTAGTAGCAAAAGAAATGCAAAGAAAATTAGTTGAGACTTAGTGTATCATTAAATATAAAAAGATAACTGTTTTTCAATTCCTGTTTCAGACTGGAGTTCCCAACTTCTTGAAAGACATGCAGAAAGCTTGCCAGAGTTATCGTAAGAGATAAACGGCTCTTTGTATTCAATCTGAAGGACTGATAGATATACTTTTCAAAATTGGTCATCGATGTGGCTATAGACGTCACTGAATAACAGCTGCCTTTGGGGATGGTAATCATGAGCCATGGAAGCTTCCAGGCATATGATAATGGAACTTATTAAACTTTTCATTTTCCAGTCACGCCTTTCTTTTAATTTTGATGGCTTGAAAACACAGTGAAAGTATTTGTGTCTCTCAACATAAGCTAATAATCTTCTTTGAGCTAAACTCTGATGTGACATGTTCCCTTGACATCAGAGGCTGGAGAAATTGAGCCGGTACTGGAATCAGTGCTGGATTAGAGAGTTGAGTACACAGAGCTTATCCCATGAATTAAACTTGTTGGAGCAACTCAGTACTTTGAACTCAAGTCACTGCTTCTTTTTCCAATATCAGCTTCAGATAGAGAAATCTATTCCATATTTCTTTCACTCAAAAAAGCTGCTGACCCCCAAAGCCAATTTCCTCATGACATGAGCATCTTCCAGAGGCTTCCATAGGATCCAATAAGGGTGAAATGCAGCCTATCTGGCTCGTGTGTGCTGGTAGTCCTGGCGGTGGGTGGTTTGGCGAGCCGGTAGTACCAGCGGCGGGAGACTCCACCCCCCCAAACCGGGACGTCATCACATCCCGGTGTTGACCCTCTGTGCATGCGCATATGAGGGCGCATGTGCAAGTGCAGTGTGCATGGTGTGCGCACATTAGTGAGCCAATAGGAAAGGTAAGTGCATTTTATCCCTGGATCCAACACTATCAACAAAGCAATATAAGCAGTGTGGCATTGATATAATCCAAACTGCGCCCTTTTCTTACTTTTGTGCAACTTCATAACACACTTATAAAAGGTGTAGACCTTATATAATAACTTTCAATCTTGCTTTTGTCATTGCCTTCATTGACTCCCCTCCCCAGTCTATGTACCGCTAAGAGCAGCAGGAATAAATAGAGCACATTTTTATCCATCTCAAGGTTGACTCAGCCTTCCATCCTTCCGAGGTGGGTAGTGAGGACCCAGATTGTTGGGGGCAATACGCTGACTCTGTAAACCACTTAGAGAGCGCTGTAAAAGCACTGTAAAGTGGTATATAAAGTGCTATTGCTATTGTCCTCAGCAAAGAAAGATCATATAGACTAGTGCACATTGGAAAGCTACACACATACACATTTTAGTGTGAAATATATGCCTAAAACTAATACCCTCTGTTGGTGCAATTTAGGAAAATAATGTACAAAAAAATGAATTTAAGGTGTAATTGCTTAGTAAAAAGCAAATACTAGGGTAATCACATAAATGTACAGATACATGTACATGCACATGTATGTATGTATGCATGTATATGCCTTTGTGTATGGTAGAAAGAATGTCCAAAATATATCTGGCAGTATTTCAGATTTGTCTGGGCATTTTTCTTTTTCATGATTCATTGAGAAATGAAGTGGGAAAGGGTAGAATTTGGATATAATACATCTGACACTGATACATGCCATTAATTTGTTCTCTTCATGGGGATTTCATCTGTTTTGAATCTTATATCTTCTAAGCAATGTGATTTAATCAGTTCCTTGAAAGTTAAACAGATGGAAGTTTTACTTAGATGTTTTGTTATATTTAATCATTAGAAAAATCTGGCCTCTCTCCACCAAAAATCATATTGTTAAGTGGGTCAAGTGAAGATGCAGGACCATCAGCTAAGACAACAGCTCTCTTTTTTTTGGTAGACTCTTACAAGGAAGAAGTGAGTTAGCTGTCCTGCAGCTCCCTCTTTTAAAGGGAGCTGTCTGACAGTTCAGCCACTGAGATCTCTTGAAATTCCCGCCTGTAGTGTGAACCAATCAATTTAACCCACCACTTTTTCCACCTGACAGGTGGACCAGAGGGAAACTTTCGCCCAAGGTTTCCCTCCCCATTATCACATTCAACACATATAGACTCATTAAAACTGGAATTCCTTTTCATTTCAATTAGAGGGACATTAAAGGAGAATGTGTGCTGTTAAACACATTTGGAAGTCCCCTGGACAATAGCTTATAGCTGCCTAATCCTTTCAATCCGGAAGCATCCAAAGCATAGTGAGATGCTCATTTCCACCTGTGACACTGTGTATTCCCAAAAGGATCTTTTTAGGTCCAGAGATGACTATTATTTCAGTAAACATTGACAGTTTGTCCATCTATAAGGAAGAACTGTTGCAGGACTTGTGCCAAAAGTATAACATTAGACCGGAGTGGTTTGTGGATCATTTTACTGCTGGTTTGCTCAGGTTCACGCCTCGCATGCGCACATCAATCAAAAAATAGCTTCTGAGCATGCGCAGAAGCAAAATCCAAAATGGCGGCACCCACGGAGACACCGAAGGACCCGGCTCCATGATGTCATCTCCAAGTTTCTAATGGTTCTAAAGAACCAGTTAGAACCAGTAGGAACCCACCTCTGCTCTAGACCCACAGAGACAATATTCAGAGAAGACTTAAAACACAGAGCATGCAGTTTGTAACAGAGAAGTCCCATTGATAGTATGACAGTGTAGTTTTTGTTAAGGCTGGGATCCAGGTTTGGTTCACAACAATATCAGAAATAACATAAAAATAATAACTGTAGAGCTGAGCAACTGTATGGTCACTTCAATGTATAAGCCATCAGGAACGGAGATCAAGGATGACACATTTACTACATTTAATAAGGATAAAATCAATTTTGTCACTTTAATTGTCTCAGCAGCATCTGGGGTACAGATGATGACAGAAACGGGGCAGCTGTTATACAGTGGGTAGATTTGAATAAGCTGGCTCTTTTACATGCCAAGAACTTACCAACTTTAACAGTGGAAGTGGTGCAGGGGATATAACCCAGACTTGATATTTGTGAGCGAGCGCATAATCCAGCAATGTGTCACAATGTGTCTGCCCATCTATCCCAAATTCCCAGCACTAGCCAATTATGTGTCATGTCTTCAACCTCAGTATCCCCTTCAGATGTAGATATAATTTTTAAAAAGCCAACTGGCCTAAATAATCAGAGACTATTGGACAGTGCTGTTACTCCATTAATACCTAAACTTCGCTATTACCACAAATTTGTGGAGGTCGGTAAAAAATGTTCCCGGTTGTCAATCCCATGGGCCTGCAAAACCAACTATATCTAAAGTTTTAATAGCAGAAACCAAGGACAAATTGCAGAGCCCCCCAGGGCAAAGGTGTTCATATGAGAGAATATCTGTCATTAGCGACTTTTTATGTTCTTCAATATCCATAATTATTAAAGATTGGCAAGAGTTAGCTAGCATATTTCAGAAGGTCATCTGGCTTGGTGCCATCTTATGTCTTATTATATCCCATCCTGTGTAATGTCTCCCAAGGGACACCATATAAAGCCAATTTTTCTTTTAAAGAGATTTTCCCTGTAGATTGAAAATAATATCAGAGGAATTAGCCCTCTTGGGATAAGCACAAATTCTAGCCAGTTATTTAAAAAACACAATCCAGATTTTGTTTTTGTAATTCCCAGTTCTTGTCTTAAAGCTATGTTGGGCATAAATTGAGAGACTTGCATAAGTGCTCTTAAACCTAGACTGCACCTTTTCTACTGGAACTAAGAATAAAGCCATGTTTTTATACCATACAGCTGCTGTGCCATTATGTCTGCTTCAAATATTTTTAAAGCAGCTAGACTAATGCTCAGCTTTAGGGAAATAGAAAGACAAAACAGCCATAGCACTCCAATTAGCCACCTGGGATACACAGACCAGATGTGAATCTCTGCTTTCAGATGAATAGAAAGGAGGAGGGAATGTTATAAAATGAGAGTCTGACAAGGAGGAGAATTAAACTTCCTTCCTCTATATTTCCTGTCATATAAACCCACCCCTTCAAACACATTGGTAGTTGCATATACTATGCATTTATTATAGTTTGTTCATTGGTCATACTTAAAGCAGACCCATAAAATCAATCGGGTTTGGGTTAATCGTACTTAACTTATGTATGGTGGATTTTATGCCCCTTCCAGAAGTGATGTAATACAGTTTGCCAGCTTTGAGTTGACATTCTGTTCTTTGCTCCCCTCACCCCATTTCTGAGACAGACAGACAGACTGACAGCCAAAACAGGAAGCTAACTGAGTTTCAATGAACACCAGCGACAACTGATCTGCCGAGTTTGGGTTGCAACTCTTAATTTACTGGAAAGAGAGATTGCATATTGCACTCCTTGGTGAGGGTGAATGGATAGAAATGTGTATGTGGGTGTACATGGTTGTCATAAATCTACAAATACCACAAGCTGTTTCTTCATTTAAAATGCATTCTTTTCTAATCATTAAGTGAGCCAGAAGGGTACAGACTATTTAAAAACTGAAAAGAAACCCATTTCATTCTGCCAGGATCTGTTTCATAATTCAGTGTTCAACTAATACTGAGGCACTGCATATTTTCAGTCCTTCCATTGGAGATTTGCAGTTCTATCCATAAAAGTTGATCTGGAGAAAAGCAATCAGCAAAAATGCTGATGATGATGTCACCTAGATTTGGCACTTGTTTTCTCAGCAAGAAAACAATCAAGCTCAGAGAGCAGCAAGGACCTTCTCAATCAGCAAAAAGCCATTTCCAGAACCTATTTGGATTCAGACTGGTATATTGCATGATGATACTTAGAGAGATGTACCTTTGTCTTCCCACCCTTTTCTGTTCCATTCGCTTTGAAATGACCAGTGACCTGCGTGAGAATTAAAAAAAGGTTGGCCAGATGTTTCCTGAACAAGGAACAGAGTTCTGTTTCCCCTTTGCATGTCATCTTGCAAGGGACAAAAAAGTTATAATGAGTTCAAATGTTATAATTTCACAAAATTTGATAGTGAGAATTTGGAAATAAGATTTGTTTGAAAATATGGATTAAAAAATATGAAAGTAATTATAGGCCTAAAGAGTTTTTAATTATCAGCAGATTTATAAATAAGAAGGTCATCTGCAGAACAGATGTCTTTATTAGTGTCATGTTAGCTGAGTTTTGTAATTCAGACAAGTAATAAGAGGAATCTATGTGTAACACATTTCTTCTGCTCTCACTCATCCTATATGGTTGCATTCAGATGAGTTTGCAGTCTTGCTTCTATTTCTGATTTCTTATGAGATTTTTATGAGTATCAAGAAAGAATACAAAGAATTTCAGTCCACCTGGGGGGAAAGAAAATAGGACAACCTACGGTCCTACTGGTGTTTGAGAAACCCAACTATGAATATTCCTACATCACTATTGGCTAAGTAGGGCAAGCTTCTAGCAGTTGTATTTCAGCAACATTTTCACCTCTACTTTAATGCAATTAAAAATCTCTGCTGAAACGCCATTAGGGACAAAATGCTTTTAATTTGTGAGGTAATTTCTACACAAATGAAGGTGAATATATATGCCCCAGGATAATGTTGTAGGATCCAATCTGGGTTGGTCACTGGGACCAGAGGTTTTGTATTCTGAGCTTTCCACTGTTTCTAATAGTTTCTACTCTCTCTAATTTCTACTGTTTGGACTATATATTGACCTAATACTTGTTTCTTCTCAGGCTTCTTTACCTTTTCAGATGGTCACTTCTGAAATCAATATCTGAATTGTCTCTATCCTTGTGTCAATGGTACAGAGACTGAGTTATAATCCTTATGAAGAGAACATGAGAAACATTGTGTTTTATAACATGTGAAGTTGCTGGCCTTTGCCTGTTGTTTGTTTATTCCAGAGTTTGGTATTCAGATGAATTTCCATGACTACTAGCCATTTAGCTAAATCCATCCTTAGTGTATCTATCTAAGCCTTTCTAAATCCAGCTAAACAAGTGGTGAGCATCAATTATTGCTTAATTTGTGAGTTCTCTTCAGTGAATTTGATGTTGGCCAAACGGTTTGTTTTGATAATTCAATAATGTATTTGCAATGAATGTTGTTAGGCCCACACACAGCCAACTGCTTTGCCATGCTTTTACCTCTCACAGGAACTGGCAGGAAATCTTCTTAAATGTGGCTCCTATGTCCCCAGAACAGGTCTGTACCTTGCCACTGTTCAAACAGCTGCTATGCGCAAGACTCCGTTATTGGTAATTCCCTTGACTGAAATTCCACAGCCAGCCAATTGGTGGATAAAAAGCCTCTTCCAATTAGTATGCACAACGCTCCGTTAGTCCACGAACTCCATTTGTTTTCTTTCCTTTTATTCCTTTGCAGTAGTCCAGTTCACACTAAACAGGGGGGAAAAAACCTTGTAATGATAGATAATGGTTATTAGCCATTAAATAAGGTTGTTATTGTTTGTTTATCAAATTGATTGATCAACCCATCTTATCACAGGGTAAGTCTTGGCTGGTATCTAGTAATCACCCAAACTTTATAGCTTAAATATAATTGCTGAAAAAAACTGTTAAAGGAGTTTTGCTGCTGGAAGAGGAAAGCTATAGGGAAGAATTGGCTTAGTATGCTGCCAGTTCCTCTATTTTAAGCCCCTTCTTTCCTTCCTCCTAATCATGTGACCCAGAACAAGGTTTAGGCAGCTCACCTTGTATTTTTCCACCATCCCCATACATGCAAACATGTACAGTTGCAACAAGTTTTTATATTGCCCACCCTGATTTTCCTCAAATATACGGTGTGTGAAGTTTCCGAAAGATGCCCTAATTCAGTGATGTCTAACCTATTTTTCCTCGGGTGCCAAAAAAGCGTGCATGCACACGATAGCGTGTGCGTGCGTGCCGCCCCCTAATGCGATGCTGCCTTGCAGGGCCCACCCCCCAACATGCACAGGTGGCGGGGTTGGGGGGGAATCCCTGATCTCTCCAATTTCTTTCTCCTGCTCACGCTAGTTTCCCCCTGGATTCTACCTTGTGCTTTCTCCGATCTGCCCAATTTCTTTCCCTTGTGCAGCCTGTGGAAATGTCCTGCCCCCCCATGAAGACCAGCTGGCCGGCGGGAGGCGTGCACGCATGTGCAGTGGAGCTGGGCTGGGTGATGGCTGGGTGCCATAGGTTCGCCATCACGGCCCTATATCAACACCAGAACTCATGCACACTCTGGCCAGCTGATTGTTGGCTTTCCAGAGGGCAGGGGATGCCATTTTTGACCTCCCTGGGTTTCAGGAACCTTTCCTGAAGCCTGGGGAGAGCAAAAAACGGCACAACGGGCCAACCGGAAATTCGGGAATGAACTTCCAGTTTCCTGTTGTCCCATTTTTCACCCTCCCCAGGCCTTCCTGAAGCGTGGGGAGGGTGAAAAACAGCACAACGGGCCAACTGGACAATCTGAGGCTTCAGTGAGGCCTGTGCGTATGATCGAGGGGGCAGCGCGGAGGGGAAGCGCATGCATGCGCGGGAGGGCATTGCATTATGGGTATGGGTGCGCCCTTTTGGCACACGAGCTGAAAAAGGTTTGCCATCACTGGACTAGGGGGGGTGATAAGGCAGAACAAGAGGCAATGGATGGAAACTAATCAAAGAGAGAAGCAACCTGGCATTAAGGAGAAACTTCCTAACAGTAAGAACAATTAATCAGTGGAACAGAAGTTGCCTCCAGAGGTTGTGGGCGCT
>JANHFT010007308.1:34775-55440 GCA_032467955.1 Pseudoxenodon macrops
GGCGGGGGAACCTGGAAAAAGGTGCCGGAACGCGGTTCCGCCGCGTTCCGGCTGAAAAAAAGCCCTGGTTGTTTATATGTACGCTTCTGCACCGGAAACGAATTCCTTTGTTTGTGCAATCATATTTGGTCAATAAAGAATATTCTATTTTGTTCCATCTGATGACAGGAGATCCCTGGTGATTAATCCCAGAGCAGAGATGTCTAACCTTTTCCCAGAGAACAGCCCTACTAGGTCTTGGACAGGCATGTCGGGGCCCATCCTTCCCAAAGCAGGATCAATATAAAAAATAAACTCCGATTTCATTCTGTTCCCATCTATTTAAAATGAAACGATTCTAATGTGATGGCTTTAGAAATGAAAAAATGATCCGTGTCTTTAATAATTTACCCCCCTTGCGTTGTATCGAAGATTACAATTTGGTGGTAACTTCAGAAGGTTCTCGTAGGGTACGCAGCCAAGATTTTGAGAGGGAGGGGATGCTGTTCTGCTAGAAATCAGAGAAAGGGCTGCGGCTGCAGATGGTGGTGGTTTTTTTTTAGCAGCTGAAGGACTTGGTCACACCCAATTCTGAGAAAGCATAATGCTTAAGTCCCTCTTCTCTTCTAATTTTTTAAGAAAAAAATACCGTGTTTTTTGAAGTATAAGACGCAACACACACACCTGCAAAAAATTGGTGAAAAATTTCGGTGCATCTTATAGATCAAATATGGGGCTGTTTTGGGGCTCCTGAACCCTCCGTACATCGCATTTTTGCCCTCTCTGGCCCCCAGAAGCACTCTGCAGTGCTCTGCATGGCCTGTTTTCACTAAAAACAGGCCCATTTTGGGATTCCCGAACACTCTGCACGTCATGTTTTCTCCTTCCCCAGAAGTACTCTGCAGGCCAAAAATGGGTGTGTTTTTGGTGAAAATGGGACGCATGGAAGGTTCAGGAGGCCAAAAAAATGGGCCTGTTTTTAGCCTGCAAAGTGCTTCTGGGGGCCGGGGAGGGCAAAAATGCGCCTTGCAGAGGCCAAAACCTTTTTTTTCTTGTTTTCTCCCCCTAAATCTAGGTGCATCTTATAGTCCAAAAAATACGGTAGTTGACTGCGCAGTCTGCTCTTGGGGAGCAAGCGATTTGAAACTGGTCATGATTTCCCAGTAAATATAATATCATTCAATTAATCCAGTATTTTTTTTCAACCCCGTGGCTGTTAGGAGATGCGCATCTATAAAATTCGCAGCAGACAAAAGTTTCCCCCTTCCATCTCCCAAATAATTGCTGAATACACCAAACTTTTCAGAAATGGAGTCCAGCAGTCTTTTAAAATTAAGACCTTGATCTGCTGCGGTTTCAGGAAAGCCAGACTTGTCCACTTAATAGAAAACATCCAATCGGCATAGTTTGGATCATACAAGGTTGGATTGCATTTTCCAGAAAATCCTTGCTAGCTTGAATGAGTTTTTTTTTTTTTGATAAGCAGACATACTGCCTGCAGTTGTTACCATCCAGGGAGAAATGGAGCTTGTTTGCATTTGAGCGTAAAATCTGCGGTAACTTCTAACCTCTAAGGGTTGAGAGTTTATCTTTCCACCTTCCAGCATTGTTTCTTTCTTTTTATCTACTTCACACTCTATAATGCATTATGTAAAAAAACAAAAAAAACAAAATACAGGCCAATCTATCTCTGAGAGGTCATGGTGAGAATTTGCGTATTTGTTTTTTAATGACGAGCTGCCTCCTGCCTTTGAATGGAGGCCTTATAAAGCTAATAAATAACAGCAGTTTAATTGGCAGACCTATTGATTGCTCATTTTATTCGTCTTCTAGGTAAAGAGGATGAATTTCCAAAGAAGTTGGGGAAAATTCCAGCTGACAGTCAACCAGCCATGCTGAATCTCACCCATCTCGTCAATGGACAAAAAAACAACAGTGTACCGAAAGAGGTCCTGGCAAGCCAGAGGACTGGAGAAGGACGTCGAGAAGGTTCACCAAGGAGATACGGAGAAGGAGGCCAAGAAAGCTCACCTACAGCAAGGATAAAGAGAGACCGGGAAGGCTCACCCACACCGCGGACAGAGAGAGGGCGGGAAAACTCGCCAAACCGCCAAAGGCGGAAAAATTCCTTGGAAAAGAGACATACTTTGAGACATCCGCAAAAGCCCGTAGCACTAAACGCACAGAGTGGGTTGCCAAAGCACGATGGGGAGAACCCCAGAAGAAAGCCTGAGACGCAAACAGAGGTTGACCCCAGGCAGAAACACAACGCAACTGCGAACCAAAACTCCAACGCAGTATTAACGGCAGGGAAAGAGTTTGTCCCCAGGTGGATTAAACCTTCCGATGTTAAGATAATTGAAAAAACGACAAAAATCACCATGGAGTTTAAGAGTAGATCGCCAAAGCAGGACTGGACAGGACCAGCTCCTGCTCCGGAGCAGGACGAAGCTCAGCTATTCAACCTCAAGCAAAAAGTTAAGGTTTGGGATGTGGATGAAAGTAAGCGTGGCTCGAACGGCTCGCAGTACGACAACGTTCCCGAAGCCGATCTGGAGAACGGAAACTTTGTGGAGCAGGCCGCGGAAAGAGGTGTTCTGCCAAGTCCAAGGAGCACCGCTTTCTCCAGCGGTTCCAGAAAAGAGAGCGAGAAAGGATCTAGTCCACCAAAAATATCCAACAGTTATGCCTTCAGCTCCCAACCAAGGGTCCCCAGATACTCCTCCCAATCTGACGGATCGGTGGTTGGACCTCACATGAGACAGCCGCCGCCATCTTATAATAATCCACCTGTTTACCAAGGGTATTCTCCAAAGCACATCACCAAAGTAGGCAACGTCACAACCACGCAGTACAATCACGGGACTCGGACCGGCTCCGCCACTCAGTTATATATTCCGGATTTTCCACCAGAGATGGAAACTCATCAGATGCTCTCGATGAAGCCACCTAGAAATTACTCTGCCCTCCACCAGAATCTTATTGTGACGCCTTCTAGTCGGATAGAGGTTATCCCAGACGAGGTCTTCCCAAGCAGTCCCAGAGGCCTACGTCCCGCCATCCCTCCAGTAGATTATCTGCGCGATCATAAAAAATGGTCGGACCCTCCTTTGATGTACAGACCGGGAGGCTACGGACAACCCTGGGGTGGAGACGGTGGCCGAAGTCACTTGGGTAACTTGAAGAGACACCCAGCGTTTCAGCCTAAGCCTCTTGAAGACCACAACAACCTCCCCACCCTTTCCGTGGACCGGCCTCTGAGATACAGGACAGCCTCAGGGGAACTCGGCCCCCCCTCCTACCAGTATCCGAGTTCCCCTGGACCCGACCGCCAGTACAGGCACCAAGCGGATGGGTTGTCTACGAACGAATCAGTGCTGCTTTGAAAAAATATATATATATCTATATATATATATCACTTCCGCTCACCTAAAAGGCCAGGAAAAAGAGCAGGCTTTGGGTCGAGAGAGTGATATAAGATTAGTATTCTTCAAACCGTCGTGCACAAAAGTATCACACTACTTCAGCAATGTGTTCCGATTTTGGCAAAAGCCGACCCTGAGAAAGGAGCAAAGCAAAACGGATCTCATAAATGTAGCAATATCTTTCCCCCCCTCCTCCGTGGCTGACATGGCAGTTGTTTGGTTCAGTCGCTTCTTTGGGGAAACGACCCAGCGGGCTAAAATTTGCAAAGCCCCACTCAGCCAGCTGCTTTTTTTTCTCCTCCTCCTTTTTTTTTGGGGGGGGGGAGACCTGACCTTAGGACCCAGGCGACCCTTGGCTGAGGGCAGATGCAGAGTCTAAAAAAACGGAGGCGTGGATGTCTGCGGGCCGCACCCACAAAGTAGTTTCTATTTAACTTTTTTTTTTTTTAATATTTCTTTTGCTTAATTTAATTTATAAACCATCCGTTATCTAGAGAGGGATTTGGGGTGGGGGTGGGGAGACCTTTTGACCTTTTTTTAAAAAAAAAAACACACTGCCTCGGTAGCTGCAGAAGAGGGAAAAAAATAATCCGGGTCCTCGGAAAACCATCTCTAGAGAGAGAGAGAAACGGTGGCATATGGCTAGCTAGATGAAGACCTCCGTGTCCAAATCAGCGGCATTCTGACATAGCCAATAAACGGTGCTTCTGTAACCAGGATGTGAATTGTAGCACACTGTCAGATGTTGGGCTGTTTGACTGACTCCTTCACATCTCCAAAGCCAGCTATGCACTGTAGTAGCTGTCATTTTAAAGAGTCCCAGGTGAGTTCCAGGGAGGGAGGTTTACAAATCCAGCAAATGAAATGGATGCAATTTGTAGGGTAGAACAGGGGTTCCCTAATCCCCGGGTCCCAGCTCACTATTGGGACACGAGCTGTTCGCAACCGGACCACGGAAGCAAGGTGTGAGTGTGAGTGCGCACACTCCATTTGTTCGAGCGGCCAGTGCGTGTGCCTACTGCTTGTGCAAATGGAGCTGTGCGTGCACGCTTGCCGGCCACTCACTTGGAACCAATTCCCGGTCCGTAAAGCCGGAAACGTTGGGGAACTCTGGGGTAGAGAATTAATATGCTTTGGAAGAGAAGAACCTCCGGTCTGGCTTTGCACAACCCTGGCCCGTTCCTGCCTTTTTCATGTGGGGTATCACACCTGCCTTGGGTGTTCACCAATACCGAGCACACGCTCCATTGGTTCGAACCCAACCCGTTATCCCTTGTTTGGGTAGTATTGTTGAGTACGTAGTATCTGTACGGCTTGGACACTGTGCAAATGCCCCTAAATCTGTGAAGCCGCAAGCCACCGGGGGCACGTGAATCCGTTCCGCACACTCAAAATAGGCCCTGCGCCTCTTGTTTAAACAAACTGCACAACCTGTCGCGTAGGAAGCATGCAAAAGAGCAACCTCTGCCTTTCTACCCCAGTAAAAAAGGACAAGTTTTTAAAACTCTCTTGAAACAGACATCTCACATTAAAAAAACCAACAACAACCTAAAGAGAGCTTATCCCTTCCGATGCATTCTTTATTTCTGCAATTAAACATTCGGTGCTTTCACATGATAGCCAGGTCACTTCTATTCATATTTTTCTTGTGCCATGTGCTAGCAGTATTGTCTTCTAGAGGCCTTGCGCTGGGGCTGACCTTTGAATGATGGCTTACAGGGTGGATTTGGTGGCACAGTGGACACGTTCGTCCAAAATGAAAGGGAAACGGCACAGAAGCGATTATTCTAGAACAGGGGTCCCCAAATATGGCAAACGTTTAAGACTTGGGGACTTCAAATCCCAGAATTCCTCGTGGCCAACGGGGAAAATTCTGGGAGTAGAAGTCCCCAAGTCTTAAAAGTTGCCAAGTTTGGAGAACTCTGTTCTAGACCATTTAAAAACAAGACGACCAAGGAGGCGTACGCAGTATTCCGTTACGGGTTTGCCAGGCTGTTAGTTACAATTTTGCACCCCGTCTAATCCCTGGGTGTCCTTAAAAATGAGCAAAGCCACTATCTGGTTGAGCTGAACTGGGTGAGTGGATGTCGCGCAAGCCGATCGGTGGACTCCGCGATCCAAGGTGTTCCCTGGCGGCCTCTTCTTTCGCGCTCCAATAACGATGTGACCTTGTAGATGCCTTGATTTGATGAGCGCCAAAAGATCCCAGCTTCCTAGCCTGGCAGGGGTTTGTTGTGATTCTCAAAAGTGAAGAGCTGTTTTCCCTTCTCCTGTTTTGTCATTTTGCCCCTCGCTCTCTCTCTCTCCCCTTGAGCATCCTCCTCCATTCCCCTAACAAGCTTGAACATCTTCTTCTCGAGAGCCATAGACTTTTATGCCCTTGATTGAACTAGGGCTGCTGTAGCGTTAGGCCCTTAAGAGATAATTATAGGTATAAAGTCTAGCGCTGAAGTGCTCCTTCATCCTTGGTGGGAAGCCAGAAAATTTACTGCATCTTTGGAATTCGCTTTAAAAAAAAAACCACACAAACTTTTTATCACACGGGGCAAAAAGAGCTGGAATAAGAAGTTCAGGAAAAAATATGGAGAGATCTTAATCCCACAGGTTTTTGGGGAATGGAGACGGGCAGCTACTTCAGGTTGTCACGCGGTGGTCCCAGAGATGATTGTCTAAAGGCTCCCTCCAGGTTTCCAGGTACCCTTGTTAGTCCTGTTTCTGCAGCAGCAGCTGTTTAGTTTATTTGGGAAGGAAGGAGTGGATGCGACATAGATATGGACGGGGATATGCATGACCTGGAAGCTGCCAGAGGGTTGATGTTCTTCAGAAGGTGAAGAAACATGATCTAGTCTCAGCTTTTCAGTTGACTCAAGCAGCTACATCTCTCTGTAATAGGAGATTCGCCTTCTGTCCTTCCTAGGCCCCCTTCTTGGGTTCACAACCATTATACAACTCAGGGGGTCTGCAAACGTGACACAACCATAATATAACACATGTCTCCAAACTAGGAGGCATTTTAAATTTGTGGACTTCCAACTCCCAGAATCCCCCCAGATCGCATGAGTGTCTGGTTGAGATATTCTGGGGATTTGAAGTCCACAAGTCTTAAAAGTCGCCACATTTGGAGACCACCGATAATAGCTCCAGACGTTTTTGATTCGTTGGTTTCTCTGAACCTCAACCTCTTCTGCGCTTCAGTGAGATGAAGAGTCTGCAGCTCAATCCAATGTGCAAACCCCACCACTGTGGTTCATTCAACAACGCCTTAGTCCAACCTGACCATTGTGTTTCCCTTGCTCCTTAAAATGTGCAGTGACATAACCACAAAGAACAGGAGGCCACCCAGAAAGGTCCAACATTAACCCTAGGAAACACACAAAACCGTCATTCTAGGTCTTTCAACTCTTCACAGCAGGATTGCAAGGTCCACTAAAATGCTGTGTGTGTGTGCATGTGCGTGCGCGCATGTGTGTGTACACAGGTTGTACACTGGCCCACTCGATAAAAGATGCTAAGCAAAACAATGTTGAAATGCTTATACTGTTGTTCTCCCTCTACACTACATCGGGTTTGTAACATTTGTGACCCACTGAGCTTGAATTTTGCGCGCGCGCACACACAGGCAACCCCACTGACAAGTCTGTCGATCCCTTCCACACTAACCACCAAACCTGGTCTGTGGTCTGTCTTATCTGTCTTTTTGAGTTATGAGTTGGACAGACCTGCCTTAAACAAAACTCTGCTTTAGTGCCTGCGTTCGCTGCAGAATGGCATTATTGCGATAGTGTGGTCTTTCTTTTTTATATATATATATATAAAAAAGATGAAATAACATTTAGCTTACATGACGGACATCAGTTGCAATCTTTACAATTACTTTGAGAATTCACCTTTTTATATATATATATATTTTTAAAAACACTGCATGCCGCTTTGCATTCTAGCAAAGGTTCTTAAAGGAAGAGGCGACTTGTGTTCCTCCAAAAGGATGTTGGACTCCAGGTCCAATCGGCTCTAACCACTGTAGCCAATGGGGAAGGAATGATGGGAGTTAGAGTCCATACCTTCAAAGGACCACCTGTTTCCTAACCCTGTTCTAAACTGACAAATAATACTTTTGTCTTTTACTTTCCACGTTTCATTTCCTGCAATCTAGAAATGTATGTATATAAATAACCGTGTGATTATGTCATAATCTCAAAGTTTAAACTTTGGCTTTGTGGTTTGTAATAATGATAATGAAATTTAAGCTGTACAATTTACTGGATGCCAGCAGCAGAACGGTGGCAGCTGCGAAGATCTGTATGGAGATTATTAAGTATTGTAGATTTTTATACATAAAATATATATGTGCTATTTTTCTTATGTCATCTTTGTTCGTTTTTTTTTAAAAAATCGTGTCTTCCTGCTATTTGCTTTCTGACCTGTGTTCTTAACATGCTAAAAATCACGATTGTGTATTCTGTGCCCGTCTCCAAGTGTCTGTCAAAAGAAAGCTCAAATGCAAAGTCGACTGAATCTTTTTTAGGTTTTTTTTCCCCCCCTAAGGAGATATTATAACCTGTCACCCTCATTGTGTCTTGAAACCAGATCAAAGTTATCTAGGTTACTGCTTTGAAGCAAAAGTTTAAATAATATAATAGGCATAGAGACTCCAACAGTTAAATTCATCAGAACCTGGAGGGTGTTTTTTTTCTCTCTTGGAAAAAACTCTTACCGGTGGTACCTAGACATCTCAGTTTCTACCTTATTCAAGGCTGCTTAGCAGAATGAGAAAGAAATGGTTGCAGCCCACAATAGCAGCACCACAAACCAATTCACAGTCACTAACTCTTGGCTTGGGTCTCGTGGCACCTATTAGATAGGACCGAGTCCCTGCGGATTTTACTCCGCTACTTGACTAAAAGGGTGAGGTGCTCATCTCCTGTTTCAAGATCATTGAGCCAGTGCTGTCCAAAGATATTTCTGTGACCAGCATGACACCATGGAGCACTGTTACCTTCCCAGTGAAGTGGTACCTATTTATCTACTTGCATTTGCGTGGTTTCAAACTGCTAGGTTGACAGAAGCTGGAGTAAAGATGTAAACTCACCCCGTTGCATGGTGCTCGGGTCTCGAACCCGCCATTGAGCCAGTGCTGTCCAAAGATATTTCTGTCGCCAGCATGACATCATGGAGTGCTCTTAGCTTCCCAGTGGAGTACCTATTTATCTACTTTCATTCACATGCTTTCAAACTGCTAGGTTGGCAGGAGCTGGAGCAAGGACGGGAACTCACCCCATTGCATGGTGCTCGGGTCTTGAATCTGGGCTGCTGGCTTTCCTGCTGACCAGCCCAGCATCTTAACCGCTTGAGCCACACGCTGCCCCCTATTAGATAGGTATTAGATAGTTAGCATCTTACATAGAGAGCCTACTTTGGATTCCGTCAGTCACAAAACTCCAACTAGCAGGATCCAGAAGAACGGTCTTCTCTGCTGCAGCCCCGCTCTCTGAAACATCTAACCTCTAAGGTAAGATTTGTCCTCCAACCTCCAGTCCTTCTGTAAGACCCTGAAGACCTGGCTGTGCAGATTGGGCTGGGGTCCAAATGGGGCTACTGGATTGATGGCAGACTCCAATCATCCCATACACACACCCCTCGCTCTCTGCCCTCCACCCATCCCACCTGTTTGGTTATCACATTGACCCTCCAACAGTCCTTGACTTACAACAGTTCATTTAGTGACCGGTCAAACCCACTGAAATTAGGCACACATGTAAAAAAACATGCCAGGGCTTATTTTTGAGTTGAGTCTCACTTTTAGGGAAACGGCATACTTGGTGTCTTCTTCCTCTCTTTTCTGATCCTTGTAGCTTATATCTTCCTTTTTCCAGACGGATACAAAGGAACGTGTGTGTATGATGGGAAACCAGAATGCAATTTTTTTTTTTAAAGCAAATAAAACAACTTCGGAGACAGTAGGATTGCAGGCCGAAAGCAATTTCCAGAGGCTTCCCAGTATTATTAAAAGCTATTTAAAGTGCAAAAGATGTGATTGAGTTGACCTCACTAGTTCCTTCTCCAGCCTTTGTTGAAGCGAGTGAGCAAAATCGAGCAGCTGCAACCTCACTTCAAATCCAGAAAATCACGATTGATTGATTGATCGATCGATTCATTATGTGCCATCAGGTTGAAGTTGTTGGGGTTTTTTTGGGGGGACTCCTAGGGATCTCGAGGGCTGTCCAACTTGACAACTTTAGGACCTGTTAACGTCAACTCCCAGAATTCACCAGCCAACATGGCTGACTGGGGAATTCTGGGAGTCGAAGTCCTCAGGTCTTAAAAGTTGGCATGTTTTGGAGACTGTTGTAGAGAATCAAGCTTTAGACTCTGGGAAGTTTCTGGAAGTCTGAAGAGCATGGAGAATTGAGAGATGGCGACATCGTCATGCTGTTGAGCCTTTTGCATCAGACCCAACTAGCATGTCCAACAGGAAGAGGTACTTGGATCTGTAAGTTGGCACAATCTTGAGCTCCTATAGGTTGCTTCCCTGGTGTAGAGTGACAAACTCTGCTTTGTGCAACAAAACAAATGGATACCTGATTATCTTTGGGCTACATATGCTAACCAGAATTGCCTCGTATCAGTGGTTGGTTGCTGCCAATTCGGACCGGTTCACCCAAACCGGTAACGGGAGTTTGCATCCTCTCGCTGAACCGGCAGCGACAGATGACCGGTCACGCCCCCGAACCGGTCCTCTGTCTCAAAATCGGCCGAAAAACAACATGCGCAAAGCCTTCTGCACATGCACAGAGGGTTTTGTACCCGGAAATGATGTGGGCGCACGCGCGTGCTCATCTCCATTTCAAAGCCAAAGAGCCAGTGTTGTCTGAAGATGTCTCCCTGGTCACGTGGCTGGCATGACTAAACCCTAAAGGCACATGGAGCACTGTTACCTTCCCACCAAAGTGGTCCCTATTTTTCTACTTGCATTTTTAACATGCTTTCAAACTGCTAAATTGGCAGAAGCTGGGACAAGTAACGGGAGCCCACTCCGTTATGCGGCTCTAGGGATTCGAACTGCTGAACTGCCGACCTTTCTGATCGACAAGCTCAACCACTGAGCCACCGCGTCCCCTTACTAAGAAAAGTAGAGGAGGCCAAATAATACAACAAAGCAGAACCTGAGTGATAATCCCAATAGTTGTGTAGATCCCTTCATTCAATTGCTGGTTGATCTGATGGCAGCTATAAGATTATCTTTAGAGTGGAGTAACAGCAAACTTCTCCCTGCTGATCCCTTCCAGATATATAGGGATTACAACTCCCCAAATGCCCCAGTATCCATCCATCCATCCATCTATTCATCCATCTACCCATCTATTCATCCATTTATCCATCCATCCATCCATCCATCTATTCATTCATCCATTCATTCATCTATCCATCCATCCATTTATCCATTCATCCATCCATCTATCCATCTATTCATTCATCCATTCATTCATCTATTCATTCATCCATTCATTCCTCTATCCATCCATCCATCCATCTATCTATTCATCCATCCATCCATCTATTCATTCATCCATCCATCTCTTCATCCATCCATCCATCCATTGCAATTTTAAGTGCTTCAGTTATACGACTCAATGCAACCTAAAGCTGCATTTTAGAAGCAAAGCCTGACCACGTAACGCTTATGAAATGAAACCTAGTTCGCACAACCTTCCGAGGTCCTGTAGGATCTACGTTTTTGCAGCACATCAAACCACCAACTGCTGAAGCCCAATTTTAACTTCACCCGGCGTGATTTTGGAGAGCTCCCTCATTCTCCCCCACACTGGATGAAGCGGTGTATGTAAAGCTCACCATGTACAATTGCCCACATATGTCACACACATTGCAGCATCGAACGTAGGATCATAGAACTGGAAGAGACCTTGGAGGTCTTCTCCTTCCACCACCCCAATCAAATGGTTGTCCTGTCTACTGTTGCAAACCTCCAGTGATGGAGCACCCACAACTCCAGGAGGCGAGCTATTCCATTGATTAATTGTTCTCATTGTCAGAAAAATCTCTCCTTCGTTCTAGATTAAATCACAAAACTTCCACCCATGACTTCTTGTCTTGCCCTCTGATGCTTTGGAGAATAAGTCAACCCCCTCTTCTCTGTGACAGCCTCTCAAGTACCAGAAGGCAGCTATCCTATCCTCCCAATCCATATCTTAGGTAGGCTGGACATACCTGTCTCTCTCTCCACTGTTCTTCATAGGATTTAGCCTCCAGACCAGAGGTGGGTTCCTACCGGTTCTAATTGGTTCTTTAGAACTGTTAGTAACTTGGTGATGACATCACGGAGCTGGTTCTGTCGGTATCTCCGTGGGCACCGCCATCTTGGCTTTTGATTCTGCGCATGCGCACAAGCTATTTTTTGATTGTTGCGTGCAAGATGCAACCCTGATCAAACCAGCAGCAAAACAATCCACAACTCACCCCTGCTCCAGACCCTTTATCATCTTATCATTGGACCTCTCATGGACTATGAACGTTTAGCCTGCTTGTGAAGAAGGCACAGAAGAGACTGTGCTTCCTGAGAATCCTCAAGGAGATGAATCTATCTCAGCCTCTACTTCTGTCCTACTATCGCAACACCATTGAGAGTGTCCCGACATAATGGCATCCTTGCATGGTATGGGAGCAGCTCTGCAGCGGGCAAAAAAACACTCTATAGAGACTCATTCAAACTGCCCAGAATATCATCGGGCTCCAGCTACCAGCCCTGGACAACATCTTCGCATCTCGCAATTTGAGGAAGTTGCACAACGTTCTCAGAGACTCTTCCTATCCCGCTTGCAATCTTTTTTGACTGTTGCCTTCTGGCAGAAGATACAGAACAATTAGAACTCGGACCACACGTCTTCTGAATAGTTTTTTTTTAATCCCAGAGCTATAATTGCACTCAACAATGAACTAAAAGGCCAACATCAGTGAGCTGTTGGACAGCATTACTTGGTCTGTTGTGTGGGTGTTTTTTGGGGGGTGATTCAGGAGCGGGGAATTTTGGGTGGGTGTTTGGGGATTGTTATGTGGGTTGGGCCTGGTCTTTGGGCGTGAATTTCGTTGTGTGGGTATACTGTGTACATACTTACAATGGCAATAAAGTTATCGTATCGTGTCATGGTTTCTCTTCCAACTTTCCAGGGTCTCTGCAATTCCAAACATTACCGATAAAAGAGAATATTCGTAGCGCAGGGTTGAAACGAGGGGTCCTTGGTGCTGCTCTCTGAACTTGGTGGGTTTCTTTCAGGCATTTCATTACCCAACTAGGTAACGTCATCAGTGCACCTCAGTGATGACGTTACCTAATTCGGGTAATGAAACATCTGCAAGAAAACAATCAAGGTCAGAAAACCCCAAGGACCCAGTCACACATGCTATCTAGGATTGAAACTTAACCAAGTAGCATGTTTCCAACTGATGCTTTCTAGTTTTTCTTTAAAAATAAAAATAAAAAAATAAATAAGAGCCTATATTGAAAGAAAGGCGAACCAGCTGGCTTGTTTGCCTGCAGAATCTGCAATATTAAGAGAGGCCTTGTCTGCCAAAAGCAATATAGCAGAGCAAATATCACAGGCAAAACTTTAATAATGCGCTGCTCTCTAAAAACCAAAATGCTTTCGAGCAGGTGCTCGATCAGACATAGCGGCTTTTATCCCATGGATGGAGATGGACCTGCATCAGCCTCAGGTCTGTTCATAGAAGAGGGCTTACAATGCCCATCATCCTTGGCCGGTGGGAGAGTTAATCGGGTGGAAGATACAGGTCGGAGAAGATGGCTTGAATATGGTGAACTTTCATCTGCTATCTAAACATTTCCCTGGGTTTTTTTTTTGGTGCTGTTTGAACTTGGTTGTTTTCCTTGCAGATGTTTCATTACCCAGCTAGGTAACATCATCAGGCCTAGAAGGGGGTGAAGGTTTGTTTCCTTGTAGTGTTAATGGTGTTACCTTGTTGGAAGTCTGCAGGAAAACAACCAAGCTCAGAGTGCATCAAGGACCCCCCCCCAGTTCAACCCTGAGGTACAAATACAGGTAACGCCTCAACCTACGACCACAATTGACCCCAGAATTTACGTTGTTAAGCGAGTTTGCTTGCTCCATGTTACAACTTTTCTCGCCGCAGTTGTTAAGCGAATCGCTGCATTTCTTAAATGAGTAACATGGTTGTGAAGTGAATCTGGTTTCCCCGTTGACTTTTGGTCGCCAAAGAGGACCCCGGGAGACTGCGACCGTCACAAATGTGAGTCAGTTGTCAAGCCTCCGCATGTAAATCACGTGACCCTGGGGATGCTACAACGGTCGTAAGTGTGATAAAAATGGTCAAAAGCCAGTTTTTCGGTGTCGTCGTTACTTTGAACGGTCACTAAATGAACTCTTGTAAGTTGAGGATTGCCTGTATTCTCTTCTACTGATAAACATCTACTTTTTCCGTTTCAGACTCCGGTGGTGATTCGTAAGATAGAACCCCAAAAAATGAATGCCATGAAATGGTTCCCCTCCCCCCTGCTTAAATGTTATTTTTCTGTATTCCGGAATTTCAATTTTTTCAATTTTTATTTTCAACCGATCAGAGAAACATTTCAGCCTTATGAAAATGCTAAAGCAACCCAGGAGTGAATGCATCTTTATTGCCTCGGTGAGAACCTCAGAACTATTATCAAATGGTGGTACAAGGTAGTCCTTGACTTACCACCATAATTGAACCCAAAATTTATGTTGCTAAGTGAGACAGTAAGACCACACCTAGAGTACTGCATCCAGTTTTGGTCACCAGACTATAAAAAAAGAGGTTGAGACTCTAGAAAGAGTGCAGAGAAGAGCAACAAATGTGATTATGGGCCTGGAGGCTAAAACGTATGAAGAACGGTTGCAGGAACTGGGCCTGGATAGTCTAGTGAAGAGAAGGACCAGGGGAGACAGGATAGCAGCCTTCCAATATTTGAGGGGCAGAGGGAAGCCGTTTTCGGCCTCCCCAGGCTTCAGGAAAGCCTCCTGAAGAAAACTTCCAGTAGGCCCTCAGGGCAAAAAACGGCCCAAAGGTCCTACTGGAAGTTCATTTCCGTCTTCTCCCCCCGACCTCTGGAAGGCTGAAAATCAGCTGGAGCTGACATAGGGCAACGCCTCTCATGCCCTCAGATATAGCTCCGGATGCCACCTGTGGCCTGAAACAACCCGAAAAACTGCCTGAAAACGGTCCCAAAAATGCCCGAAAAACAGGCATGTGCACACCGGGCAGTTGGCCTTCGGGTTTCTGGAACGCATGCACGCGCATTCCGGTTTGGGCACTCGGTGCCGAAAAGGTTCTCCATCACTGCTATATGTTGTGCTGCTGATTTGCAAGCTCCCCACTGCCAGAACCGAATAAATATTATTACTCTTGTCCGGTTTCCCAGAACAGTGAGATGCCCTTTGAAGAGCTGCTGGCGCTGTACGGCTATGAGGCCTCCGACGCCATCTCTGAGCAGGAGAGTGAGAGCAACGATGCCACGCCCAACCTTCCAGACATGACCCTAGATAAGGTAGGGGATGATCCAGGCTGCCTTGTCCGGTGGGGCTCCCAGGTTGAGATGTATGTGTTAGAATTGGATTCTCCTGGATTTTAATTTGTTATGTCCTTTCTATCCCGTTTTATTATTTTTACAAATAACTCAAGATGGCAAACATACCTACCAGACTGTCCTCCTCCTATTTCCCCCACAACAACAACCCTGTGAAGCAAGCTGGATTGAGAGAGAGAGAGAGAGAGAGAGAGTGACTGACCCACTGTCACCCAGCTGGCTTTCCTGGCTAAGGTGGGACTAGAACTCACTGTCTCCTGGTGATTGGGCCAAAGTCACACAGCTGACTTTCATGGCTAAAATGACACTAGAACTCACTGCATCCTGGTGATTGGCCCAAAGTCACACAGCCAGCTTTCCTGGCTAAAACAGGACTAGAACTCACTGTCTCCTGGTGATTGGCCCTAAGACACCCAGCCAGCTTTCCTGGGTAAAATGGGACTAGAACTCACTGTCTCCTGGTGATTGGCCCAAAGACACCCAACCAGCTTTCCTGGCTAAAATGGGACTAGAACTCACTGTCTCCTGGTGATTGACCCGAAGACATCCAGTTGACTTTCATGGCTAGGATGGGACTAGAACTTACAGTCGCCCGCTTCTAGTCTTGCGCCTTAATCACTACGCCAAACTGACTCTCTTTTCCTTAATAGTCGTCCTAAACTTACCTCAACACAATTGCTGTGTTCTCATGACATGCAATGCCCAAAGTAGTAAATATCGTAGCTGCTTCCCACAATATACCAAGCTGCCAATTACTTTAAAGCCATTTGAGCTTAGGGATAGCCTAGCACGTTGGTCCAACCCACCAACCTCTCACTGAGTGTTATGAACTTCCAGGGTCATCTGTCTGCCTTTGACCTTCTTGAGTCTGTCGCTTCTTTGTTCAAGCGAAGGACAAGCAGAATATTTTCAGTTATTTCATAAAGAGGAGATCTTTCTCGCGGATTGCTAGCTGATACTTGCTCTCCGGAGATGCCAAGAAAAAAACTGGGATTTGCTGCACTCAGAAGCCGGTTCTCCAACAGTGAAGAGGTGCCTCTACTTTTTGTAGGCGAGGCTTACGTGTTCCTTAATAGTTTTGGATATCTCGTAGACTCAAGGCTGTATTTTATTATTATTATTATTTAAGGTTTTACCTTCGATTCGATTCACAGTCTGGGACTGGTAAAAACTTAACAGTTCAAGTCCTAACCAAGAACCGAAGAGCAGTTAAGGTAACGTCTGACTATATAGGCAGTTCCAAGTAAGGTGGTTTTTTTTTTTGTGCAAAGTCAAGATATTCAGGTATGATAAATTCAAAATTTCCGTGTATCTAGGCTGCCCTTTGGGTATTGCTCCAAGGGCTTCTAATACTCAACTTCATTTATTATTATTGTTGCTGCTGCTGCTGTTGTTATTATTATTCATCATCGCACAGTCTGTTCAGACTGGGTTTGGCATTTTTGTCTACCTGTCGAGTCCGAGGACCTGGGATAGGCAGATCTGGGTGTTTGACGGTGTTGCAGATATCGTCGCAGGATGGAAGCTGTTCCAAGTAAAGCCGCCTTCTGCAACTGACTAATGGCAAATGTGTCAATGCCAGTGGCGTTCGAGGGGTGCTCCACTTGTTTTGGGATTGCACCCAAGACGCCTACTACTATTGGCATTACCCTTGCTTGCCTTTGCCACAATTGTTCTAGTTCTATTTCTAGGTCTTTGTATTTTGTTATCTTCTCCAGTTCTTTCTCTTCTACTCTGCTGTCCCCAGGCACTGCTACGTCCACTATCCAAGCTTTCTTATCGACAATTGTTAAGTCTGGGGGGGTTATGTGGCAGGTGCCTGTCTGTTTGAATTCTAAAGTCCCAGAACAATTTTCACTTCTTCATTTTCTATGAATTTCTCTGTTTTATGGTCCCACCAGTTCTTGCTGGCAGGCAAACGATATTTCTTGCAGATCTTTTCAATGCACCACTGTTGCTACTTCGTCATGCCGCTGCTTGTAGTCGGTCTGTGCGAGCTCCTTGCAGCAGCTTACCAGGCGGTCCCCTGTTTCCGCAGCTTCTTTACATAGGCAGCACTTAACCGTCTGTTGCTATCTCCTCCATTCTGGCTTTGCATGCATTTGCCCTTAAGGCTTGGTCTTCTGCAGCCAGAATTAGTCCCTCAGTCTCTTTCTTCAACTTCCCTGCTCTTAGCCATTGCCAGGTCTTGTTATTTACCTGCTTTCCTTGCTATTTTTTTAAATGTGCTGGCCATGGAGTGCTTTGTCTACCCATGCCTCCGTTCTGCTCTTCATTTGGTCTTTCTTGTGGGCCAGTTTGGTCTCTCCAGTAGTCAGTAAGTATTAGTATGGTTCATCGCACAGTCAGCCAGATGTTCAGATTGAACTTGGCATTTTTATCCACCTAGGGAGTCCTTCCCAAGGACCTGAGATAGGCAGATGTGGATGTTTGATGGTCTTAAAGGTCTTGTCGCAAGATGTCAGCTGTTCCGAGTCAAGCTGCCATTTGCAACTGACTGGTGGAGATTTTGTCAATGCCGCTCCAGATGTTTTGGGATTGCACCCAAGACGCCTATCGCTATTGGTCCTGCCTTTGCTTTCTTTTGCCACAGTCGCCCTGCTTCTATTTGCAGGTCTTTGTATTTTGTGATCTTCTCCAGATGTTCTCTACTTTGCTGCTGTCTCCATGCACTGCCACGTCCACTTTTCAAACTTTCTTATCAACAGTTGGTAAGTCTGGGGTATTGTTGTGCCCGGTGTCTTGTCAGTGTTAAATTCTAAAGTCCCAGAGTACTTTAGCTTCTTCGTTTTCTATTTCTCTATTTTATGGTCCCACCACTTCTTGCATGCAGGCAAATGGTATTTCTTGCAGATCTTCCAATGCGCCATTGCTGCTACTTTTAACTGCCGTTCTTTGTAATCAGTTATTATCATTTATGGTTATGGGCTGGATTTAGATTTTTCATTACGTACTAAAGCTCTCGCAGCTGATCAAACACAGTGACTACTACGTTTTTTTGTCTAATGTGTATGTATATTTATCCTTAGGGGATGACTGCAGTATTATTATTTATCCCTTTTATTATTTTTTACCTCTCTCTTTTATTGGCTGTACATTGTTATATTCTGTTACTTTGCAAGTACATCAAGTGCTTCTGTACCGGAGACAAACTTCCTTGTGTGTCTAACCACACTTGGCCAAATAAACCAAAGTATAAGTATATAAGTATTTAGATCAGTGTTTTGCAATCTCGGCAACTTTAAGACGCATGCAGTTTTATACCCAGAACTCCACAGCCAACTGTGCTGGCTGGGGAATTCTGGGAGTTGAAGTCCACACGTATCTCTAGCGATTCTCAAAAGAGCTTTTTCAAAAGACAACTGGACTGTGGTTTGTTTTCCTCTTAAGGAATAAATTAAAATGAAGATGTTTCTCATCCAAGAAGCTTCATCGGATCTCACTTCCACATGTCTTAAAGTTGCCAAAATTGAGAAACACAAATTTAGGGATTGGCCAACTCCAGAATAAATTATGAGTGGCTGACACCTAGAAACAAAAAATATTACAAAGAAGAATCTACATATCCAAATGACCACATACTACACATCATAATAAACAAATAACTGAGGTCCACCCATCAGCCTACGCCAAGGATTGGGAGACCACCTCCATTTTTAAAGACCTTAAAGTGGGCGCTATAAAGATTTCTGAGGAAATACTTCAGAGTGCAGGTGCCACCAATAGCAATAACACTTAGGCTTTATATACCGCTTCAGAGTGCTTTTACAGCCCCTCTCTAAGCAGTTTACAAAGTCATCCTATCCCCCCCAAAACAATCTGAGTCCTCATTTTACCAACTTAGGAAGGATGGAGGGCTGAGTCAGCCGGTGAGGATCGAACTGCTGGCAGGGGGCAGAATCTGCCTGCAATATTGCATTCTAACCACTGCGTCACCACGGCTCCTGCCATCACTTAGAAGGCTGACTTTCTGATGGCATGGTTTAAATAAGGAGACCCAAAGTGCACCAGTTCTGCCTGATTTAATTAACCTCGTTAGCCCTGTAGAATTACAAGTACGGTAATCCTCAATTTATAACCCAAAGGTTATGTTGTTAAGTGAGACATTTGTTAAGCGAGTCCTGCCCCAATTTGCGACTTACCTTGCCACATTTGATAAGGAAATCACTGCAGTTGTTAAATTAGTAACATGGTTGTTAAGCGAATCTGGCTTCCCCGTGGACTTTGCTTGTCAGAAGGTCCACATGATCTCAGAGCCCTGCAACCGTCATAAATCTGAATCAGTTGATCTCAGAGCCCTGCAACCATCATAAATCTGAATCAGTTGTCAAGCATCCAAGTCGTGTGCCCATGGGGATGCTGCAATGGTCATAAGTGTGGGAAATGGCTGTAACTTACTTTTTTCAGTGCGGTTGTAACTTCGAACGGTCACTAAGCAAACCATGGTAAGTCGAGGACTACCCGTATTTGGTCAAATCTCCCATCACCTATTGAACAATTTCCTTTTACACAGGCAATTCAGAGAGATAAATTCCTCAAAGCTTGAACTTTCTGACACGTGTTTCCAGGCAAATGTGAATTCCTCTCATTCACATTCAGCAAAGGCCTGGCAAACAGTCTTTCAAAGGTGAATTTATGACCACCGACCTTATCTGGCTTGGAAAGCTGCCATGTAAATATTTTCCAAACGCAGTGCTGTGCAAGGAAGTGCTCCGGGATTCACGGACAGATCTTCACACTCCTGAAATGAATGAACTAACGAATTGTTACCTGCAAAAGCCCACTCCCCTTTCGCTCCTCTTTTATTTCCTATGGGAGGGGCCATTCACCGTCCACCTGTGGCGTTACTCCCAAGTCGACCCTGATTTCTTAGCTGTTCTTTTCTTCTGGCACCTCTGCGCATGCGCACACTGGGAGCAGGCTCCAGCTGTTCCTCTGCCTCACTGCTGTCTCGCTCCGAAGGCAGCTGATAACTGCCAGACGGCCTTGGCCCCATCTCTGCCCAGACGCAGAGCCCTAGTCTGAGCCTTCCCCAACCTCCAGGACTGGCCCATGTGTTCCTCCCCAACCTCCTCACTGTCCGAGTCTGCTGGCTGCTGGCGGGCCACAACACTTGGCTATTTTCTTGCAGATGTTTTCCTTACCCAACTAGGTAACGTCATCAGTACTAGAAGGTAGTTTGGTATTTGCTCTCCGTTTGCCCTTAACCAAGTCAGACCAACAATCAAACAATACACAACAGCCTAATCTGGGAACTATCAAGAACGCTTCTACCAGTGCTGACAGTGCAAACCACCTGCCTATAAACAGAGAGCAAACCCCACTCCCTTCTGAAGTTGTTATCTAGTTGGGTCGTGAAATGTCTGCAAGAAAACAACCGAGAGCTGAGAGAACACCAAAGGACCCCTACAATGTACAATTTTTTTCATTTTCGGTGGGGAACAGATTTCACCTGAAAACCTGTTTGATCACACTGGATTCTGGTGACTGGATTAATGTTGCTCTTTGTTCTTGACCAGGAATGTAATCGTTAAGTCTTGTAATCAAATGTTTATGATTGTTCCTTTACTTTATCCTCATCTGTCTGTGGCCAGACTTTTAGATATTTCTTTTTACACCAGTGTTTATCACGCTACTTGAAGAGGTGTGGACTTCAACTCCC
>JANHFT010007310.1:19180-29355 GCA_032467955.1 Pseudoxenodon macrops
GAGGCTTTGGAAACTGAACTTTTAACCATACTTGCTGAAAATTGGTGGTAGAAGTTTGAATGACAAGCATTAAAAACTGTACTGTGTGTTTCAACACAGACTTTACAACCAGCCTAAAGAACATACATGCCTTCCTACTTTGCATTATCCTCTCCCACTATTGCATGGTGGTCCCCAACCATGTAAAAAAAAGTTAAATATAAACCTCAGGTTTAATATTCCCCACATCATCTTAAATTGAAATTTCAAATTTGATTCTTCTACGTAAGTTTTACAGTGTAAGGATTCTTCTTTAATATAATCATATTGCATGGTAATAAGTTCTATTCAGTAGAAACTGTACTTGACTGTATTGGCAATATTGTAATATATCAGACATACAATGACCCAGATATATTTTATTTTAAACCATTTCCAGACTTTTATAAGATACACAAATAATAAACAAATAAAATAAATTGAAGACTGTGCTATAATCACAGATGTACAATAAGGGACAATCTAATAATCAATTCCAGGAATGGAATAATGTCAGAAGAGAAGTCTTGAAGCTTTATATTAATAGTTTCTCTCACAAGGAAAACTGTTTATTTAAATATAATTATTAACTTATTCTATTTAAATGCAAAATGAAGAATCAAAAAATTAACATTATAAAAAAGATTTAACTAAGTACAAGATGCAAATCATAGAACTTTGCAATAAACTTCCAATCCTATTTTCAGTTCTTTTTCTTGCTATGCATTCATATAAGATAGAATAGACTGTATTTCAACATCCTTACCTTTTCAACAGCTTTTCTTTTTGTAGCCAAATCCATCCAGTCATTTTCATTTTCCAACATGTCTATAAAGGCCCATCGAATTCCTTCAGTCAGCTCTGCCATCTGAAGGAAACATTATCTCCTTGAAAAAGGTGCTATTTTCAATTTGATACCATGAGGGGAAGAAATCTACATGGACAAACATGTTTCTGTGCAAATTGTGAGCGTGGATGCATTTGTGCATTTGTGAATTTAGTTATACATTCATATTTGCATTATTTTGCTCAATATGTTCCCAGTCAATAACATGGACAAATTGAACATTCTTCAAAAATAAGAACTGGTTTAGAATAATAGGTCTGTATGATCTTCAGAGGCCCTAATGCACTTTCTGTATTCTTTGTCCTATGGCCCATTTTTAGTATCCTAAAGATGTTTTGTATTTCAGTTCCCATAAGTTTTTACCATTGGTGGGATTCAAATTATTTAACAACAGGTTCCCTGCCCTAATGACTGGATGGGTAGGCGTGGCTGGGTGGTCATGTGTCTGAATGGGCATGGCCAACTCAACGTCACTCATGTCGAGGGGCGCCTCATCTCACCTGGCCCTCCTTGTCATGCCCGGCCGCTCACTTCGCCGGAGCGAGTAGTTTTCAAATAAAAAGAATGCTCTCCTTGTGCAAAAAAACCCAAAACATCTTGACTTCAGGTTTGATGCATCTTGCAAAGTATTACTTCTCATTCTAGTCTCCTTTCTTACTAACAGGTCCATCTCAGATTGTAATTTGCTACAACCTCTCTTGTCTTTTTCATCATTCTAAGGGAGATGATTCTGAAATGTTATTTTTGATGTTTGCAGTTTTACAAGTTTATTTCCTCCAACCCTGTTTTTGCATGCAGTTCTTACAAGTTATTTTTACATTCCTTCCTCCTTTTTAAACAAAGTAGTAGCTAAGGTGCTGGCCCAGAAACTCTGAGTCCTAGTCCCATTTTAGGGTTTAAAAATGACTGAGTGACCAGTCACTCTCTCCCAGCCCAAACCAGTTCTTAGATTGTGGTTGTGGGGAAACTAAGTGGAGGAAGGAATATTAGATAAGTTCTCCACCTTGAGTTCCTTATAAAGTAATAAAGACAGGATAAACATCTAACAAAATAAATAAATCATTTGTGTGAATGATGTCCTTATAAAGGAGAAGGGGTGCTGACTGCCTTGTCATATGCTTTACACTACTACATTTCATTTTTATCCACTTTATTTTTCTCTACTTTTTGGTTTATTCTTTAATGATGGCATAGTTTGTGAGATTCTTACCTGTCTCACATGCCAGGGTTATGTGGGAAAACATCAGGTAAACATATCCATGTGACTGACAAGCAATGGCAGCAGAAATAACTAAGCAGCTACATTAAGACGGAAAGGTGGAGGCACCAGGATGCAAAAAGCAGAGGATCTCAGGGAGAAGAGAGCTGAGACATATACCTTTCATCAAACTGGCACAACCTAGTCAACTACAGAAAGGTAGAAAAGTCATCCATGCCTCTTTTATGTGCTTTCCATTGGAAATTCTGGGATTGTTTCAGACTGACAGTGCAAAATTTCCCCAGCTCTACAATACTGGTGATCTTTCACTTTTTATCTAGAGAAGTGCTGACGGGATTTAAAATGCAAACCATGCCATTTTTTCCATTTAATCAATTTTGCCAAACATCTCCCCAACTCACAATAAAATAGCACTGTTCCAATATTTGAAGGGCTCCATCTATAAATAGAAGGGTCCATCTATTTTCCAAAGCATCAAAAGGCACAACAAGAAATAATGGATGGAAACTAACCAAAGAAAGAAGCAACCTAACACTAAGGAGAAATTTCCTAAGGGTGAGAACAATCAACCAATGGAATTCCTTATGTTGGGTGATTGAAGAGACAGGACTCAAGAGTTCCATACAACAGCTCTTTATTCAGTAGATTGGCACACTGTAACAACTTGCCTGTCCAACAGCTTCTCCTTTTAAAGGGAGCTGTCAGACAGCTCAACCAATAAGAGTTTACCTATCTTCCCACCGGCAAAGCAGATCAATGAATTCAAACTATTATTTTCTCACCTGAAGGCGGACCGGAGTGAAAACTATGTCCCTTGGCTTCAGTCCTCATTTGCATATGTAACACTCCTCCCCTCTAGGAAAGAGTGTTGGCCAATCAGTGATGTTCAACTGACGTCCCTCAGGTAGGAGGGGCAATGATGGGTTCTATCTGACCTGCGCAGCTCAGTTGTATCAGCGGTAGTGGCCTGGGCAGTCAGACCTGCTGCCATTCTGGAGTCAGCCAATGGAAACGCCTGGAAGTTCTTCTGGGGCATGGCTGACTCTGCTGGAATCAGTTTCCTGGGAACCCTTTGCTGGATCCGCAGTTCCCCAATCCGGGTTTGAGTCTACTATAGTTAGGGTTTTGGGTCGAGGAACTATTTTTGTAGGAGTTTTAATTGCTTGGGTAGGAGTTTTTTCTAATTGCCTTAGGACAGAGTTTTCTAGCTGTCCCCGGAGTTGGTCTATGTGCCTTCTCTATATTTTAGCATCCTCTAATTCCACTCTATATGAGCTGGGACCTTGGCAGGGACTCATGAAGCACCCCCGGCATAGTTGTGGGCATATACTAGGTCCCCTATGCTAAATGACCAGCGCTGGCTGGTCAAATCGGCGGATGCCTCTGCATTGTAATTTGGGTGTAACCTATCTAATTGGGATCTTAGCTTTTGCCCCACTAGTAATTTTGTCAGGTTTTGGTTTGTGGTGGCACTAGGTGTGATGTGCTGTAGAAAAAGGAATTTGTCTATTTTAGCTTGCCAGTCCCCTGGGTCCATTCTTAATAGGGCTTCTTTGGTTGACCACACCATTCTGTCTGCTTGACCATTGCTCGAAAAATGGAAAGGTGCAACCAAGGTTGATCCCTAGCTCTGCTAAGAATGTTTAGAGTTGAGCCACAGTGAATTGGGGACCATTGTCCAATACCAAAATGTCAGGTAGCCCCCTCCACACCCAGTTTAGAACTTGTGTCAAAGTTTTGTCTTTGGCCGAATGTCCCTCTATTTCGGCTGTGATAGGGGCAGACACAAGGTCCTCGATAAGGAGAATGGGTGTGGAAGTGGACAACGACTGAGGGCATCAGCGTGGCCCAGGGCTTTGCCCAGCCAATAGATCTGCCAGTATTTGTATGCTGCCATGAAAAAAAGACCATCTTGTGGCAATAAAATGTTTGGAGTGGGGCGGTCCTCAGCAAGGAGACCCAGAAGCAGTTTATGGTCCATAATCAGTTCAAATCTCTCCCATATAGATATTCATGAAAACACTTTACGCCCACTACGGCAGCCAGGGCCTCCTTATCCAGTTGGCTGTAGTTTCGTTCTGCTGCTGATAGGGTTTTGGAGTAGAAAGCAATCGGGGCCTTGGTTCCATTTAGCATCTGGTAGCTAAGGATAGCCCTGATGCCAAATGTAGAGGCATCACATGTTAGAATGAGGGGCAGAGTCTCATTATATTGCATTAGTATGCAATAAGATGACAAAAGTCTCTTGACTTCAGTGAAGGTGGTGGCTTCCTTGCATCCCCAGGTCCATTTCGTCTTCTTGTCTAGTAACTGGTATAATGGTTCAGCCACTGATGCCTTCTGTGTCAGAAAAATACTGTAAACAGGCCCAGGAATTCCTGGAGTTGTGTTTGATTTTTTGGTGTTGGGGCTTCCTTAATAGCCTTGACTTTGCTTTTGGTGGTGGGTATTCCCAATCTGTCAATTAAAATTTAATTCAACTCTTAAAATTCAACTCTTCATACAGCTATGTGGCATTTTTCATTTTTTACTTTAAGCCCGGCCTCTTGAAACCGACTTCACTCCTCATTAGCATACTTAACACTTGCCTTCAGAGATTGTGGGTGCTCTATCACTAGAGGCTTTGAAAAAGAGTAAGGGAAGTACACCCCAAAAGGACAGTGCCAGGAACCACTAAACCAATGCAGAAAATTTAAAACAGCTATCCCATCTCTAGATGGATGGTTGATGGGTTTCCTGGGTATTTCTTTGCCCTAATCCTGTTAGTTTCTGTTGTTTATTGACTTGAATAAAGGTGTGTGTTGGCTGCATTCCAGCTGCAACTAAGTAGCCTGTTAAGTAGTTCTTCGTTGTCTGCCTGGAATTATTAACTGAAGGGAGAGAGGAATTTTTTTGGTGTTGCACTTTATTTTCAGCTGGTTCTCCAAACTGCACAAGCAATTAGCTAATGGTTCAGATGAACCAGTTTGAACTGGCTGAATCCCACCACTGGTTTTTACCCTGCATTATATTGCCAGCTTCTAATTTCAATTCTAAGAAAACAGACATAGTATCAAAAACTGCCTAAGACTGATAAAAATTGCAAGATTGTTATCAAATGCATTTAGGTTGAAATAAATTATGTAAAAGCATCAAAGTCAGATTTCCCCCTAAATATTTATCTGAAATGTGAAAACAAATATTGGCAAAATACTCAGAAAAAATAATAGTAAGTGGTAGATGAAACTTCTAAATTTATCCAAACCAGGGGTGCCAAACTCACATCATGGTAGCGTCACGTGGTGTATTGGGACTTTTTTCTCCTTCACTAAACTGGGTATGGGTATGGCCAGTGTGTGACGCATCCTGCCCATGGGCCAGGAGTTTGACAGACCTGACCTAAACCTAAGAAATAGGTTTAGATTAACATTATTGCATTAAACTTCCATTAATATTATAACAGAATTGTTAGTCTTCAAGGTGCTGCAACACTTCTGTTTTTGTTTCAATTCAGCTACCACCCTGGAAACTGCTGGCTGAAATTTATATTGATCTATGTATATTAATATATACATATATTAATACTGATCACATTATTTTGATTCAATATGGAAGTCAGTACAGATCTAAGACAGAATATGACTGAGTATTCAACAATCAAGAGTAAACTGCATCCCAGGGAATAGGTTAACTCAAGAGAATATTGATAGCAGAGTAATGTTTCGATTAACTTAGTGCATTAATGATCTGAACTCCCTGAACTCGAATGTTGTCAGTTCATATTCTAGATTCTACTATTGGGCTTTGGGGTATATTCTGATTTTTATGTACATTTGTAGCAATAGTGCTAACAGGAAGAATGTACTTATACCCTAAGAGTTCTTATCAAAATTGTTGAGGCGTAGCCCAGAGGTGGGTTCTGAATCTTCTTACTGCCGGTTGGCTCGGGATTGTGCCTCAAGCGCACGCGCAAAGCGCACAAGCGAGTGCATACCTAGCATTCAAAAACTAGCTTCTGCGCATACGCAGAAGTAAAAATTAGCTTCTGCGTATGCACAGAAGCAAATTCCAAGATGGCGGTGCCCATGGAGCCACCGACAGAAACGGCTCTGTGACGTCACAGCAGAGTTACTACCTACTCTATAGAATTGGATAGAACCTCTGGTGTGTGTGCCTTGAATCAGTCTTGCACCCACAAGGGTGAAAAACGACCCTACGGGCAAACCAGAAGTCACTTCTGTTGGGGCGTTTTTACCCTCTGGAGGCTTCAAGAGGCTTCCATGAAGCTTCCAGAGTGTGAAAAATGCCCGAAAATCAAGGCCGAAAATCAGCTGGCCAGTGCACGCAAGCACGCTGGTGCTGACAGGGCAACACCTTGCATGCCCTCAGAAATGGCTCCGCATGCCACCTGTGGCACATGTGCTATAGGTTCGCCATCAATGCTATAGATGTACCACTGGACCACTGAAAGGAGGAAATAGCTCACATGCTTTGCCCAAGAGTGTGATAGGCAACAGGCTTTTAAGGGGCTGCTAGAAAGAAGGGGGGCAATGTATTTTCCAAAGCACTAGAAGGCAAACCAAGAAGCAATGATAAAAACTGAACAAAGAGAGAAGCAACCTGAAACTAAGAAGAAACTTCCTGACAGTGAGAACAATATAGGTGCAGAAATATTTCAGTCATAATTTCACATATAAAATAGCAATTTGTTTAATACAACCTACATATTGTTCAAAACAGTAATTAGTATTATGACTGAATTACAGAAGTTCTCATTTCTCTCTATTATACACCTGATACTAATCAATACCCTATCTCTCAACTACTTAAAGCCTATGCATGCTTACTTGGCAGTAAGGCTACTCTCTTTCAGTGTGATTTACTCCTAACAGGTATGCATGATTGCAGGCAGACAGCTAGCTCCATTGTTTAATAGACTGTAAGTAAAATTTCTACATTAACAAAATGTATACCTAAATAATAGAATATAGGAGCAAAAAAATCATAGTAATAGTCTGAGTTATGCTTTTCTTCTTTAATACTACCCATTTTAACCAGACATTAAGACTCATTAGTTTGGGATAGTAGTGAAGGGAATAGTAATAAATAAGTGAAAACAAGTATTCTATAGATGTTTGTTCTATTGTAGTATATATATGTTATGCTGCTGTAAAAGCATTTCCTTTTAAGCATTTAAATTGTTAAGCATTTGTAATACACATGCCTCTGTAAAAACATATGCCTGTAATCAATTGCATCCTTCCTGCATTAAAATCTAAATCCTTCATAAATCTTTTTCCCTCTTCCATAAATGCCACCCGTTTCCCTTTTCCTCCAGGAATCAGCACAAATCAGAACTAAACCACCAGAGCAATGGACACACCTTTTGTCCTGTAAATAGGGGACCCAGTGGCCAATTAGGAAGACAAAAGGAGGGAAAAGAGAGGAATCTGTCTGATGCAGGAAGATGTAAATCTAAGTTAGATTACATGACTGAGTTTTACAATGTAGTTAGATTATATGACTAGAGTAATTAGAATAATAAGAACTAAGACTTTTGTGGGTATAAGAAAGGACATTACATCATCTCATGTTTTGTAGAACTTTCCTCAATGTCCCTTGTGCATCTGCTTGGAATTTCTTACCCAGAACTTTTTTTTCTTCCCTCACTTCCTTTTCTTGAAGCTTCTTTCAGGGTTGGAGAGAAAACCAAATAAGAACGGGAAGGAGGCAAAGACAGAAAATGGTGCATGGCTGCAAAACAGGAGGATGGCTTTTTTCAGCTGCTCTCTGGGACTGAAAAGTTGAGGGGACCCAAGGAAGCAGCAACTGGCTGGGACTAAGACTATCCCTGCTCCCACCCCCCACCATCCAGCACTGCCTTCTTTTTCTCTCCCTGCCCCTGCTCTTCTCTCTCCCGGGAAGTAGGGGACTAACCTTAAAAAACAAAAAGTGCTGCCACTGAGCAGAGAAAGGAAGGATGTTGCTACGGAGTTAAAATGATGAGAAAATTGCCCTTCCCCTGTTCCTCTCCCCCCTTTTTTCTCCATACCAGTTTCTTTTGGCTTTAGCTCCAGTGGCAAAAGGAAGAATTCTTTTTTGTTTGTGAAGTTCTCCTCCTTTCCCCCCCGGCCCAGCTAGAGAAAGACGGGAGGGGGCTGCTGTTGCCCCTATCAGTCCCAGCAGAGCGTCTGCATGCAACGCCGATGGCTTTGGGAGACAGTAGCCTGGTGCAGAGGGGGGTGCGGCCCAGCAACCTTTGTAGCCACATGGCTACAAAGTTTGCCGAGCTGCCACTCCCCATCCCTGCTGCACTTGCAATTGGGAGGTGGTAGCCAACAGGGAGAGGGGGAGCTGGCCAGCCAACCTTTGTAGCCATACTGCTGCAAAGCTTGCCAGGCTGTCTCCCCACTCCTTGCTGCAGTTGCAATGCCAGCAACTTCGGAAGAGACTTGTCAGCAGGGAGAGGGGAGACAGCCTGGCAACCTTTGTAGGCCCCTTCACATCCAGATAAAAACCCTCTGAGCATACACACGAGGCTTTGCACATGTGCAGAGGGTAATTTTTTCAGGTAATTTCAACCCGGACAACCAGTTTGGGGGCATAGCCAGTTGGCCATCGCTGCCGGTTCAGCGAGTGGGGGAAATTTATGCTACCAGTTCTACAGAACCGATCCAAACCAGCAGCAACCCACCTCTGGTTCCAGGCCAACAACTCATCCAGGTTAGACAGGATCTTTTAAAGTTCCATCAGTTCTGGCCATGTACAGGTTGCATGTAATGGCAATATATATATATATATATATATATAAATGAAATAGAAGAAATCTATAATTTGAAGCCAAACTGGCTGGCAACCCTTAAGGGATGTTGCTTAATCTAAAAAGCTACATAGGTCAGAAGTTGAAACCTCCTGTAAATTCCAGGACTATAAACCAGAATGAGAAGTCAAAATAGAAGACTGCGGTAAACCGCTTTTGAAACCTTGCAGACAAAATTACTACAAGTAGTTGCACTGAACTCAAAAGCAACTTTAGTTATTTACTTTAAAGTTGGAAACACAGAAGATAAACAGCAATTTTCATTAAAAAACGAACAAGACATTAAAGTAGCAATTGGCTTGCAGCTATATTGGTTAAAGTATTGCCTACATGATACAGAGAATGATATATTTTTAAGAAAATATTATATATCAGTTTCCTATATTTAGAGGGGAAATCTGAAAAATGCATGGATAATTTATTTATGGAAAGAGAGATCTGCCACTAGTTACCCATCAGTTGTGGTGGCCTTTACCTGTATCTTAAACTGTATTAAAATAAATTTCCTTAATTTGGAAACAAATATTCTGGGAAATGCTGGGAGCTGTTGTCCTAACACAATGTGAGAGTAAATTGATTTTTTTAAAAAGCAAAGATGAAAATCTGTAGATCTACAGTGGTCAAAAAAAACACTCTATGTTTACAACTCATAATTCAGATTGCTGCCATTTTAATTTTGCCTCCTTGACAAAATATAAGTGGTTGGCTTCAGTGCAACAGTGAAACATATTAAAATCAGAACTAATATGACTTCCTCCTAATCAAATTCAACCAGCTTTTTGGTTATTCAGTTTCAAAATAATGAAATAACTGCTGTTCAAATAGTAAAAACAAACCATTAATAATATTTCACATAAAAATTCATGTGACATGATTAAAATCCTATACATAATTATCTGTGGGTAATTCTCCACTAAATTTACTATGTGTAATTTACTGCATTGTTGTTTATTCAATTGGTGAAATAGATTGAGCTGCAAGATAAAGTATTTAATCAATTGAAAGGCAATCTATAGCTTTCTGTGACCAGGGCAAAGACTGTATAATTGTCCATTGAAGCAGTTCGTCCAGTGGGGGACTAAATAAAAAGTAGCAGAAAACCTTTCTTTCCTTTTTTTGTTCGTTTTTGTTTTTGTTATGTCCCGTGATTATTTAAATCAACATGCCGGCTATCCACGCCGCTGTCAAAGCCCTCAGGTTTTGGTGCCAGAACATGGCTCTCTGATTGGTCGACTGTCTGACAGCCCGCACTATATAAAGAGCTGTCAGACGAGAGCCGGCGCCGGGTTCAC